>JAQGAK010003517.1:0-14886 GCA_034696945.1 Lipothrix lubbocki
CTGAAAATGCCCTGCCCACTGGGCAAATGCCCAAAAAATCTGCCCATGGCAGAAAATTGAAAATGCCCAATTTTTGGCAAAAAAATTGGGCATTTTGGGCATTTTCAAATTTTTCTCAAATAATTCCACACATAAATAAAATGGTATAAAAGACAAACTATGGTCAATAAATTAATAACAATTGGTGATACTAATTTGAATTGAATGCTAAATTCGTAAGATTTTCGTCGCACATATATTCAGAAAAATCTTCCAAAAATGATAAAAATTTTCAAAAAATTGGCCTGAAATCTTGAAAATGCCCTAAGTTTTGCCCGAATTCCTGCTTGAAAATGCCCAAAATGCCAATGCTCAAAATGCCATTATGCCCTAAACTGAAAATGCCCAGAATGCCACGGCATTTTGGGCAGGCGAGATGCACAAAATGCCTTGATATTTTCAAACTGCCAACACTAATTGTGTCCGAGTGAATTTATCCGAAGGGAATATAACCGGAGAGAATATTGGCCACCCCAGTACTGAGCTATATGAATAGCACGTTAGTAGTTCGTAAAGTCATGAATTTATTTATTTATTATTATTTAAAACATATTTTGGTATTTTCTCAATGCCTTACTACATCATACATCAATACACATGGTCTACTATAAAATCTTTTAAACCTTTCCTCAGCCTGCGGGAGGGTTATTACAATCAGTGCATGATGAAATGTTTGTTTGAACCATTGGAATGGCTCAAACTAACATTCCTCGTACCCAAAACCGGGTGCTAGAACCAACCACTTTTTTCCCTATGCCGATGTCGAATGATTTTATTTAAGACTTAAGACTAGCAAGTAAAGCCAATGGCTGGCGTGAATCCTGTTGCCGAATTTATTACTATTCTCGTATTCCCCTATCGGTGACATGAGTAATATTGCGCTATCTCAGGCGTGATTACAATTACCCTATAGCCGACGTAATAATATTATTATTAGTTAAGTACCTATTAGTATTTAATTTTATTATTTGCCTGTCGTAGCGGTACTTCATATTTCCCTTGTCGCAGCGTATAGCATTTCTCGATTGCCACTGTAATTAAAAGTACCCTATCGCCACTGTATGTGTGTAATTAATATTTCCCTGTTGCCGCCGTAAATAATGTTGCTCATGCAGCCATTTTTAATTTCTCACATCGCCGAGGTTTGAAGGGGAACTTTCTGCAGTAATTACTTGAGATAGATTTGTTTACATCAGTTTGAGTATCCCACTGTACTTTGTAAAAGAATAACGAGAGTAATTATATAAGTATAAGTTATGATTTATGATCAGGAATGATGACGCTGGTATTGGGCGTCGGAGTATTTGTATAATATTCTATTTATTGTAACATATAGTTTAAACAACATTATATATATCAAGAACTTAACCAAACGAGTATTTGAATACTTATTTCTTTAGATCCAAGCGCACAAAATAGAAGTATTGAAAATATAATATTAATAATACTACAATCAAGGAACTATTAATTATTATTAGGATTTGTTTAATGCTTTGTTCACTCGCTCCGTACACAATGTTTGTAATTTATGTTCCCACAAGTGAGCAAGAACTACAGAACACAAACCTTTAAAACATAAAACCTTTTAATCATTTGCATTTAAATTATTTTTTATGCTAACGTCGTTTTATGTAGGTAAGTCAATAGTGTCTTATCTTCGAATCAACAACCATTGACTCCTGCTATAATAATAAAATCAATCATCAATAACTAGGTTGAAGTATTGGCAAAACATTCAAGAACTATTGTTCGTTCAACTACATATACAGATATGTATATCGAACACAACGTATAAACCTTAACAGATAAAAAACCATCTTTTTCCGGTAACTATGTCCAGGAACAGATTTGAAAGCATTTTGCGAATGCTTCGGCAAAAAGTTTCAACAAAATTTTTGATTTATAAAGAAACAACAGAAATTACTGTACGATTTATAGCGTAGCGATGCCAACTTAGCAAAAGATTACATAATGCTTTCTCGAAAAGTTATGTACTGTAAGGGCTATCAGGGCAAAATGAACTCCATATGCTTAACCCCAGTCTAAAATTGAATTTCAGTTCCAGAAATTTTTTCAGTTGACGATTTTGCTTTTATAGTGCAAAACTCACACTGGGTTTCGCCAGAATCAAAATCGACACAAGGTGTACCTTGTGAGGTTTACTTTTTTGAAATTAAAAAAATAGAAAGTATTATTTACTGAAGACGAAATATTATTTATTTTTGTAATTTTAATGATACTTTTGCTATAATACAAATACATGCAAAATTTAAAGTGAGTAACAGAATTTATTTCGTAGTAATCATATGAATCAGAATGATAAATTACGTGTATAAAAATGGAATAATTAGAAATCTCGATTTCTTTGATTGATGCTAATTAACTTTTAAATTTACTTTTTAGTTCACCGTTGTAATTCTGATCACAATTCCAACAATTGCTTTTGTGTAATATGTTGCCAGTACAATGCGTAAATCGAAAGGCAACCTGACGTATACAGCTATTAAACTTCTAAATCTCTACTTTAGCACTATAGAGCTAGCACTTATATAGCAGGCTATATGTTTTGCGTGTGAATCGTTTGTTTTTCGTTCATCTATTTTTAGGCCGGAAGTTATCGATTAACTTTTTTTAATGTTAAATTACAAATACAATATTATACTAAATTACTAATATTAACTCTCCGAAAACATTTTTGTAAAACATGAAAAACTTGTTTCAACTTTTTGAGCACTTTAACTGCATAAGAAAAATATACTTATATAGTTGTTAACGTTCATTTCTAGTATGACGTAATACTTGAGAATGCTTGCAAACAGTCTTAAAATATTTTTTATTTGAAGCAGTAAATGTCTATAATCGTGTAACATTTAAATATGGAAACGATAGACTCTTATTACGTACATATTGCTAATTGTTGGTCTCTTCAATAGTTGTGTTACTAATATTCCCAACTATAAGACTTATGTATAAACTTATAACACTAGAGGTACACTACTTGCTAAGTATTTCTGCGCGATGCAAGGTAAATATCTCTATTCCAGTTTGGCTTTAATTTACAAGACCACTTAGAAACTTTGGTTCCTTGTTTTTTTTTCTGCTTCTGTAGAATTCCTATCTAAGCTGATTATTAATATTTTAAAATTACAAAAAATACTAGTTGAGGAAAGTCATATTCTTAATTGCTAGGTGTCATTTTGCTCACACAGGGATTGCAAGAAGAGATTTTGGGACAATAGTACGTGTACATTATATGTACAATTGGGGACAAACGAACTTAAATGTGAGTATATTATTAATTGCTTTTTACAATGATTCGGCTGAGCGTTAAAGCTTGCAAAGTTACTGACACCGGTCGATGACAACAGTGTATGTATATATGTGTGTTAAATTTTAACGTCATGGTTTAGGCTCGGGCATATAAGTATAAATTATACGCCAATGAGGCAATGCATAATAATATTAATATTTTAGAAAATGGAATAACTGAAAAGTTGGTCTCGTAACAACGTTACTCTTTTGAGTGAAAAGACATTTTTTTTTAAAAAATCTACGCTAATCAGTAACGTGCTATTTTAACGTGATTATTTTTCGTAATTCAATGAAGTATTATCATTAATTATTCAGTGAATTTGTATCGCACTTTTAACTAATTATATTTAGCGTAGTGTGTATCAATTTTTATATATTTCCTTCGTTGTAGCGTATAAGTATATTTTCTACAAACGTTATATAGGTTTTATTTAATTTTAATGTATTGCATTCGGTCCGATTGGAAGGCATTAGGAACGAAAGTTGTTGCTATTTGTGATGATTATCACCATCTAGGATGTAGGATTATTAATTTCACATCAAGTATTCATTATTGTTGTTAGTATTTGTATCGGTTCTATCTATGTAGGAACTACGTTCTAAAGATTGTACAGTAAATTCGACATTAGTATATAATAGTAATAGTAGTTTTGTATAGATTTTCACAATCAACCAATTAAGCAACCCGTATTGAAAGCGCTCTTCCTTGCTATTTTTGTATAGTAGTATACTGTCGTGCAGATCGGGTCGGCAGAAATTTTCGTGGAGTTAATATCTCTAGTATCAGTTGTCAACACCGATCATCTCTCTGTCCTCTAATTTTATTTGCTAAACCATGCTATTGTGTTAATAAGTGGTGTTCAGGATAGTTATTCAAAAAAAGAAGAGGAACGAAAAAGTATTTTGCTTGTGTAAATAAAAATAATATTTTTTTTCTGCATTTTTAGAAGACAAAAATCTCTTGAAAATCATGGAACAAATTACCTTATTTCAGTCATTGATTTTGGTAGTTGGAAGTAACTTTTGACATTCTATCCAAGTAATAAACTTAATTTATCGAATTGAGAGCAAGAAACTACACGATTTTTTTCAGCTTTTCCATGCCTTTCTTGCTGAGATATTATGCAGTTTACCATTTCACATGACTTGAAGGATCTGCGATGCTTCGAAAGCAGTTCCTGGCAGTAGGATGACGGGTGATGAAACATGACCTGCTTCAACGCAGACCATGTTGGGGTACTCATCATCGCCAAAATCGCTCAATTCTTTGGCTCCTTCTTGCCATGGATTCCAGATAACAGTGTCTGGGAAGTTATATTTTTGCACTCGCATTTTTCTTCCCGACACAACATTAGTAATGATGTGCTCCTGTGGAGTATTTTGGTATACACGATCAGTCCATTCGTTTATTTGGACAACATCTCGACCCTCCTGGTAAACAGTAGAGTCTCGAGTCTGGAAATAAAAATTTTTGTTGTATTTTTTGTAGAAATATTTATGGGAGCTTGTCGTCAAAGAATCTCCAATAGTGTTAGTGTTAATATTGACCTTGTCAACGAAAGTGCACCCATGAAGACCTGTAATTTGACATCGTCGAACATCTGGAACTTTGAAGTAGGTGTGCAGGAGCAGATTGAAACTGAAAGTGAGATCTTTGCTGGGGTTGTAGACACAAATGTTAAAATGTAGTTCCTTCTCACGGAGAATTAATCTGCACAGAAATTTTTATAGTAGACATCAACACCTTTTATTAGTTTGATTGAATATCCAAGTCCAAGCTTCAATAGCGCAAGGATTGATTAACTCTTTATTAGTTTTTCTTTGTAGATTTAATAATAAGTTATATTTAGTGTACCTGTAGGTTAACCTGAAAGGAAAACTCCACATTGACCGAGAAAAATCAGAATCCATTAGCGAAAATATAGCTTCTACATCCCCAGATGGTAACCGCTCTGGACTCTTTTCCAAAGTCCAACGAACAATTCGAGCGAATCCATGCTGTGGCCCATAATTCCACGGACCGAATTGCGCTATAAAATTAATTTTGTACATCACAAATTATTGTTCCTACTCTTTTTTTTATTTAAAATAATCATTTATAAAAAGCTGAGATTATATGTAGAAGCTTAAGAACTTACGAAAAACAAATGGAATTCCACCACGAATTGCCTTTTTGCCATCAAAAAGTGCTTGTTTTGAAACAAATAGTTGTTCTTGATTGTTTACGCGCCAGGAAACAACTGTTGCACCTGTTGAAAAACATGTAAATTATAGAGATTGAAATTTTAAAATGAATTATTAGAGACTGAGGCGGCTAAATTACAGCATGTTGTTAAATTACACTGACAATCGAAAGTGATAAAATCGTGGTGGCCAAGTCACTTGCGAAAGTTGTATATTTAAAAGTATATTCCCAAATAATATAATTATTCCGACCAACTACAAGTATTAATTATAAAATCAATATGTTCAATAACTTCTTACCATGTAAATTGATAGTACAAGTGGTGTTATTTCCACGATCTAGAACTACAACGGAGGTCGGTGCGGCCATCATCTTGTTGACAGTTTATTAAATTCCAGGTGTCGAGAAAATATCCTGTGAAATTGACAAGTGTTTGTAAAAGTATGGACACAACACATTTAATGAATTTTGTATTCAAGGGAATGTTATTTGTTTGGGTATGCACGGGTTATTGATTGGCAAAAAAACTACTTTTACTGAGTGCCGACTGATCAATACATCTGTGTAAACACGAGCTGCAGCTAATGGTTTGAGAACATTTAAAACTATTTTTCCCGTTTCCTCTCTCTCTCTTTCTACCTGAGTTTGTGTTAACGTAAATGTCCTAAACAAGGGGAAATGACATAGAATTTATGTGTGTACTTATTATGAGTCTGAAAATTATGTGCGTTGGGAAAAAGTAAGAGCAGGAATCGTGTTGGTGAACTGAATAAATCCGAACACGCAATCGAGTGATACGAAATAAATTCATGTTTGACAGTATTCACTAAAGGGACCGTGTACAAATAGTACTGAGCTAAAATTTTAAAAGCTATACTTTAATTAAAGTTCGTACTATATGATTACGTATATAAATATGAATGAAATTTTTTGTGTGGCTTACCAAAATAAAATAAGTCTGGGAGCACTATATGGATGGTTGTGGCACAGGAGAGTATTGCTCCAGGACAGTAAGAAGCCAGGGTATATGTTTACCGTAGTAAATAAGTAACTTGAACAGGACTGAAACACAGGATTGATTAGTTAGTCATGATTTTAGTTATCCCTCCAAACAGCTTGGGTATTGCATGTGTATAGCTCTATACATGAGACTGTGTACAGCTAAAAGTCAGAGAAACAAGTCCCAAGAGAAACTATCTATTCTCTGGAGCTGAACATTGGCTTTATATTATATTCGTTTTGTTCACTAATCCTTGTACCTCTGTAATCTAATCCTTGTGTATAATCTAAACTCACCAGCAGGCACTACTGATATTGAACCTTGTGTGTATACTGTAAACGTATATAAAAACTAAATAAATTTACATAAGCGATAGAGCTTATAGTAAAAGTTAGGTGCACAATATTGTAAAAGTAGGTGTATATGTCTAGGACTATACAACAGTAGTGGCTATGAATACCTGAATTCTTTTTGAAGTCTTGAGGCTTATTACAAAACAAAGTTAAAAGAGGAGAGAGAGAGTATAAGTTTGGACTGTTTGGAGAGAGGCCGAGTGTTGTTGTTAGTTGAGCGGCAATTCAAAATGGTCTCCAGTAAGTTAAGTCTTATATGTGGTCTTTGGTTTGGTCTGATGTTGGTTGGGAAAAAAATCTCCCTTTTCAGTCGACTGCTAGAGAGAAGACGTGAAGGAAGACCGAGGTCTGGTCTACTAAAGAACTTACGATTAGACTTGGAGAAGCAGCAGTGAGAATCGACGATAGATAGAAATGCTTTTTCTGTTTCCCCCAACTTGATATATTATGTTCCTTTTCCTTTCAGTCTTAAGACTTAACTCACAGACTTCTTCATATATAAGAAGAGATTCTTGGGTTTTCCCAAGTGACGGCTGCTGATGCTGATTGCCGTTTCTTCCCTTCCTGTGCACTCTCTGAGTAATGTACTTCAGCTTCAGTCGTCAGTGTATGTAGTACTTAACAGCAACTGCAGCAGTACCAGCAGATTACTCTACTCTATGGAACTTTATTACTAACTATACATACATCATCCCCCCAAAGTATTTCACCAAGTCTTCTCTCTGTCTCTCTCTCTCTAACTCTCTACCTATAATATAGAGTCTGAGATATGGAAAATCATATTGAATATGAATCTATAAGTACGGTAATACGCGGAAAGCATACTTACAAGGATTTTATTTCTTTTCAGTAAGTATGTTTACTTACAAAGGTGTAGGCCTGGCATTGGAATGACATTGGACAGCATAGACCATACATATATAATATACTTATAGTATATACTAACATAAAATATGGAGCCCATTGAGTGGAAATCAAGAGTCAAGTTGTAAGTATATAGTTTTGTAATTTGAAACGTTTATGCAATGTAATTTGTGATGTGGCAAGAAAATGGTCATTAAAATCCCAAGGCTTTAAATTTTTACTCTTTTGCTGCTAGTCATTACTCTATGTCAAACTACCATGAAGGGAATATAATGGAATACCTTGTCTTTATAATAATATTATTTCCTTGTCTCCCAACCAATATACTTATATGCAGTTGAATATTGTGGATACACGGAATATAGTACATGTTATAGGTACTCCAATGTATGCATTTATGACTGTAATTATTAAGGCCGTGCTCTAATCGCACATATGCTGTAGTCCCTGCCGTTAATGCATTTTCCTTTTGTGTAAATTGCTCCCTTAATTGAGTCATAATGTAACAAGAAAGGGTTAGAAATCTATTAATGATTTGATGCATTATATGATAAAATTTTGTCTACTTACTTAGATGGATGTTTTAGTAGCTTTGAAAGTAAAATTGATGTCTATAATATACAATTCTGTACTACTTCTACTCTATACTACTAACTAACTATCTACCACATACTTCATGTTGCAGATTATTGTGTGTCAATATTGTTGTAAGAACTGCTTGTACACGAGTTGTTCGACAAGATTTTTTCACCATGCGTTTCGGCAATTGAGAAAAGAAAGGCAAGCCATAAGCTGTGAACTCCATTCGGGAAATAGAAATACTTGTAGTATAGGTTTGTTCTGTTTATTTATGTATACGTGGAATCTAATCATAGGACAAGGAACTTCAGGGGAAGGTTCGTGTCACTGGCCTTATAGGAAAGTATATCACGCAAAGATACCTGATTAATAATAATTAAGTATATTCCAGTTAATTATTCAAAAGTATTTGTTGATTGCGTGGGTTAAATAGCTAGGTTTGGAAAACAAATCAGAGGTTAAGCATGGCAAGTTTGCAAATTGAATTTTGGCAGTGGAGATAATCCGGTGTTAAATGGGGTAATATCATGATGTCATTGCATGCTTGTGGGGTTGCATGTACATCTACACCAGATTCGAGACTGACAGACTTTTTGGGTTCAGACTTTTACATACCGTCTAACAGTTCACGTCATGGTTTTCTGACATGGAAGGTGTGTGTGTGTTCTCTTTCGGTTGCATCCTTTTTAAAATCTCTTAAGTTCATGGTCATTGTACTCTAAACGACCTTCGTCCACACACCATCGATATACATACACAAGACATGTAAGAGGATTTTATTTTTACATCACGAAACGACAGGTCTTATGACTACTATATGGATGGCTTATTTATTATTATGGGGGATGAGTAAAAATGCTGAGAAGTTAAATATGTTTGGCCTTTGGAGCATATTACATACACATATTTCAATCTAAATTTAATATTTACCAGAAATGCATCGACACTGCACTGGCAATTGTTACCCCTGACGTGGCCTTTGCATGTTGAATAGTATTGCACGAGTTGGACAGTTCAGCTGGTTCTTCGATAAGATAGTGGCATTTGGAACGGACCAAGAGTGCCTTTACGGTATATACTTGTATATATGGTGCTGGCATGCAGACTCCACGGAACTGTTGATGACACAAATGTAACAGCTCACGCACTGGCCTTATGAAAGAATAAAAATGAGGTTGATGAGGTGTAAATTTGAGTGCATTGCTTTTGTTAACTTGAGTTTCTTTTGACATGACATGCTGTATAGACTAGTATGTGGTTATTCCTATATTTACTTATACATAAATACCTATATGTCTTAAAGTTTTAGCCTCTGAAGACATATTTCCAGGTGGAGAAGGAGCAATAAAGTTGTTGCATTTTAAAAGATGAAACCTTTACATGCGAAGGTAAAATGCAAGGTAAAATCAACGCGTGTTTAGTTGCGATTTGTGGTCTGTGCGAATCCGCTCTCTTTCCTTTTAACCAATAACCCTCTTGTCAAACTCATATTTAGTCAAATGATTTTGTATGTATGTATATGTACCTTCATGCAATCGCTCAACACAGTCAAAGAAACGAGTCACTCATCAAGAGGCATTTAAAATACACAGTTTGAGTTTCATGAATCATGATCCATAAACGACTTAATTACCGCTGCCTTTTAGACAGTTTGTCGCCGTAAGTAAAGACCCTTTTTTCCAATTATATTTCATTGGAACTAAACATGTTAGCAATTCTCAAGCAGATTACATTGGAACTTGGCATGTTGTTTGCAATTCACCACATTCACGAGCAGATTCATTCAGCCTCTCTATGTATAAGTATATTCATTCTTCACACATGTGTGTGTGTACCTTGTGTATTCAATGCTGCACAAACTGTTAGCACTGTATAATTCGTCCACCCATGGTTTATTTATTGCGGAACAGTGATCATAAAGCTGTTTAATATGCTAATGTTACAAATGAGCCAACAATCACAAACACATCAAAAATCGTAATTACATAGCATGCTGGTTCCGTAAACCCATTATAAATCAATTAGATTTCTACGGAAAAGATATTGTTTCTTATTTGTTACCCTTGGTCGATGTCAGTGTACATTACTTTATTGATATCATCGTTGTTGTATCCATTACAGTTTCCTCTTAGATGCCTTTAGATGTGGAAAAGAAGACATTGGAGGGCAGAGAGGAAAGATGGCGGCTGCCGGTCAATTAGCCGATGACGACGCCGTCGCCACTGGTGAACCTTGAGACGATAAAATCACCCTCAAGACCAACAGAGCCTTTTTATTCCCATTAGATTACATTGGAGTTTATCGTACATCCCTTATTATTCCCATCATTTCATCCTCCTTCTTTTGTTTTTGAACCACTTGATGGTGTATCCAATGTATTGTGATGGAGAGTGAGTGTGTGAAGCTTGAATTATGTTTCCTTGGATGTATCAAAAATATGTTCTTTTACTCTTCTACAATGCTCTTTGGTAATTCAACAATTTCTGTTCGATGCAGTAGTGTATAGACCCTATACACATTTGCCTGTGTGATGCGATTGGATCTATCCAAATGTGTATTTTTTCCATGATATATGATGGTAAAAATAAGAGAGAGAGAGAGAATGACGTGCTTACTGCCGTTCTGTTCTGGGTACTGGGTACTGGGTAGTGATCCTAAGCCTTTGTATAAAACTATGTATACTGTGGGTTTGGCACTTAGCAGGAGAGATGCACTACTATAGATTACTATTGTATAGGACATGGAGAATGTATAAAAGAGTGAGTTTTAGAGTGTGCATGGGAGAATAATAGAGAAGGAAGATGATACTTATATGTAATAGATGGACATAATGTTATCATGATGATTATTATAGGATGTCTTCGATCACTTTGTTCCCCCTTTTTTCTCCTCTCTTCTCTCGTACCTCTACAATTTGCATTATCTGATGAACAATTTATGATTGGGGTTGGTTGGCCGAAGCTTCGGCTGCCGCGGAATAAGGTCTACCATGGTATAAAGTAGAGAAAATGGGAATAAAGAGTAGACGACGAGAGAGAAGAAAAATAAGGTTTCCAAGTCGGTATATTATTATTACAAGCGTTGCACACAGAATATCTGTAGAACTGTGTGTACGGCAGGGTCTTTTCCTCTTGTTCCTCAGTTGGGGCTCAAGCTTTATTACAGAGTTAAAAACAAGTATACTTACTTGGTTTAGTTCAGGGAAGCGAGTTGTTGGTCTCCTGGATCGACGCCGCCCCAAGTCATTTTCTATTGCCGCGCATGTAAACCCCCTATTTTCCCCCTAATCGGAGGAGAATGTTGGTCGTATCGAAGTGGAAGCAGCAGCCGAGAGAGTCGAGTAAAACTGACTGGCAATGTGTTCCTCTATGTGCCTGAGAAGTCCGTATAAAAATATATGTCGGGGATATACACATTGTCATACTTATAGTCAAAAGGTTGGTGTTGGAGGAGTTGTTATTCGTATCAAAAGGAATAGCAAAATGCTCAGAGTACTTTTATAGTGACGAATGGTCTCCTCTCATTCTCTCTCCCTTGTATATCTCTGTTCTGTTCTCTTCTGTGGATATTGAGAATACTGTTGTTGTATATGTCAAGTCTGAAAATTCTCTCGTGTTCCTCATTGGACTTGTGTTTAGAGTTGGAGTCCAAGTGAGTCCTGTGTATGTGTGTGTAGTAGATACATTATACTTTGGGGGTACATTGCCATTGGAAAAATAGTAGGAAAAAGGATAATATTTTATCTCCACTTATTGCTTAGCCCTGGCTGGTTCCCTACACTATACTGCTGGTGCTGCTCTTGTCGAGAACTGCACACCGTGAAAATGGCATCCTCCTGAAGATCCCTTTCAGCGGTGTTTCACTTTTTTGTCGAGACTGCAATATCCCCCTTGAGGAAATACAGACAAATTTTTTAAATCCTCCTTATTTGTCATATTGAACGTTCAAAATATTGTGCGAGTGGATTCCACAGTCAGTAATAATCATCCCCAAACCTTGGAAGACATAACCCGTGAGGAGGAGTATCAACTATCAAGTTCAGGCCCGGAATCAGATTAAACAATTTGGATCAATATAACAAGCAACATTTTTTTGTAATTTGGTGTCTATAGCACTCATTTAAAGACGGCTACATACATACTTACAGATATACAAACAACGATTTTAAGCGTACAAATAATATTTAACAAATATTTAAGTGACACAAAGGAAGTGAGCAACTATTTTCTTGGAATTCTGTTGTTTGTGTTTTGAATTGCAGAGCATCAAGAGTCTTGAAGAGATTAAGGATTATAAGCCCTTTTTTTTGAGTATATAGAAGTTTTATTGTGATACCGTATTAAAGTTCAGCTCGTATTTGGCCGAACAAAATTACGTCATTGGACTTGAGAGGCTCTTGAGCGTCGTGGAGAGAAAAAATAGTTGTGCAAATAATTATATGCGGAGGAACAAACAGGGCTGATTAAATATTCATGGATTTTGTGATAGGTATAAGTAGGTGACATGTGAATATCTGATTAAAAATAAATACATTCATGGACGTGATATGCTCTGCAGACACGAGGAGGAAGGGGAAAAAATAGGAACATATATAGCAGCGTCAAACTTTTTAACTGGCTTGAGATAATTTAATAAGAAAAGAAGCGACAAAAATTCAACAAGGATCCTTCAACAACATCTTTTGGTGGAAGAACACAAAGTGGAGATCGATTCCAAACAAGAATTTTAATTGCATTGTGTGTGGATGCTTCGAGGGGGTCAGAGTCTTCTTCTTGTTGTATATAGTCATTTCTAATTTCCATCGACCTAGCGTGCTACATCGATAACGATTTTTATCTCCTTCGATAAAGACATTTAAATCATACTGCACTCGGCAAAAACGTACATGGAGACAGAATATAATAAGTATATATACTTACAATAACACTGAATTGCACACACGTATTAAATAGTTACCGTGATACTGATAAAGTCAAGCTTCAAACGAAAGTCCTAATCACCCACCTTTCTCGACCCGATAAAATTAAATTAAACTTGAAATAATTATTAGACTATTAACTATTCCAAGTGACCATCATTTGTTCTATTGAATCCTCGTGAAATCAGATGCTTTCAATGTTTCCTGCTGTGTTTTCCTTACCCTGATGGCTGCTGCGGCTGCTCACAGTATTTCAGGTAAATATTTATTTTGTATTTGGTATACTTACAATAATAATTTTTAACTGTACATTCCTGTAGCATACCCCTGAGCTTGTGGATTTTACCCTTGTACATTCTATACATACCCAAGAGACATTTGTGCATTTTCAAGATCGTATATAAGCTTTTAATGATTTTGGAATCATAAAAATGGCTTCAAAAATTTCTCATCGTGGGAAGGGAGTATTATAACAAAGGAAATGGTTATAAACACAATTGACTCCGTTCGGGGACTGAAGGTCAGAAAATGTAAAGTTGTGAAAATCCCGCATGTTATTAAGGAGACTTTTCTTTTGTATCTAGAATATATATATGTACATAGCTCTGGACTACATTGCAGGTATTAATACAGCAGGGATAAATTTCCTTTGTGGTAAAGATTTCTTCTTCTTCTACTAGTTGTTGTCGCAAAGAAAATAAGTCCTATGTACACATATACAGATTATATACATACTCTCCGTCAGCTTTACAACATCCTGGTACACTTGAACACCTGATACTGAAACGCATCTATTATTTAAGCCTTAGGGACTGCTTACTATTATTCGACCAAATCAAACATAAAAGTACAGAAGAAGAGGCAGCAGCAAACATAAGAGGTTACCCTTAGGGTGTGTTAAGCTGGATGTGAATAAATCTTTGAAGCCATTGAAAAATTAACTGTTTAAGTTTAATGTAAGACAGTAATACCAGTTTATGGGAGTATGGAACGTGCATACCAAAATCCCACTTATTATTATACTTACCTCTGTAAGTAACTATATAAGTAAGCTTCGTATATAATAATAATGATGGAAAAAAAATATTTCAGGTTTTCAAGTTAACAAGTCATTGTGCAAGAGGACGAGAAGTTTTGCGTAAGTTTCTCATTTGTATTCTCCTATGCCATTTTCGTGGTGTTTTAGAAAATAAAATGTGAATTTAGTTTTTTTATATATATGAGACAACTTGTAAATTATGATGTGCTCAGGTGACTTCTATAAGCTCTTTCCAGTCAGTTCCAATATGTGTCTTGTATATTGTGTAGTATTTTATTTATTTTTCACTTATTTATCCTGGTGGGACGGTTAGAGTCGTGATTTAGAACCGTATGGTTTGATTTTAATGTTATGATATCATGCTACTATCTGTCAGGCATGATTTGGAAATACCTGTTAGGAAGACTGTTCTAGTTCAAGTATCTAGTCAAGATTTTTCTCTTACTAAGTACTATACTATAGCAGAGGTATAATAAGTACCAGGCGCGTAGCCAGAAATTGTCAAAGGGGGGGGCAAGGGCAAAATATTACGTACATACATATGTACAGTGTTGGCAATCTGAAAATGCCATGGCATTTTGGGCATTTTCAGTTGAG
>JAQGAK010003518.1:0-14884 GCA_034696945.1 Lipothrix lubbocki
ACCCGTGTTACTAGAGGAAGAACAGTCTTTTTGTACTGATCTAGGAATAACACGTTAATAAAGAATTGAATTGAATTCCATAGACTGACAACATTGGTTCGTGTCAGGTAAGTGACACAGATTGGCAAGTCAAACCGTGGAAGACACAGACAAATTGTCTCCGCTGGTCTGTCTGAACGGTAGTACATCTGTAGTATAAACACACTTCAAAGTATTCCTTTGTACATTCCAACATGCATGAAGAAGCTTATTCTCAATCTATCTGACTGAGCAATCTTGCTTACTCAACGTATAAGTACATATAATTATTAGTGCTACACATACATGTACTGTACTATACATACTTATGCGACAGTTGCCTAGACTGCTTCAGATACCTCAACTATCTGTACATTGTTCTAAATTTTTAATCGCCGAAATTTCTAAAACACTACGCAACCTCTAAATAGGGTTTCGTATATTAGTAATCCCTGGTGGTTATCTCAACAATAATAAAAGTGACGATAAATCAAGGCGTTAATTTTTTCAAAGGGAACGTTATTCATGCAGTCAATTAAAACATCATTGACGATGCCCGTCTATTGTATATACGAAATGGAGAGGTACTTACATATATGCACATATATTCAAATATTCATATGCTTGTTCAAATAATAACACATGGTAGAACACATGGTTCTGCTTTAGGTTAACCATAATTACACTGACATAACGTTACTCCGTATGTATAAATGTTCTTGGCGGCAGGTAATAATAATGTTTTTGTATCCCTTTGAATGCCATTTGCGGAGTAATGCGCAAATCCTGAAAGTAATAATTTGATGGCTATTCTGGTCGCCTCGTGCCAAGGAGCTACAGAGTACAGGGATCTCTTGCACGACAGTTGAAGCACATTAGTAAAAGAAATGAGGAATTATTTGGCCAAGATTAGTTTGTTGTTGTTACTTGAATTAAACCATGGAATATATGGCCAAGGCCCGTACTGTTAACCCTCACCTAAATATTTCCCCTACCCACGGAATCGGTTAAAGCTGTTTCTGTGTACATTTTAGGCTGTGGGTTAGTCTGCCCAAATGTACTATTTCAACGTCCGGGACGACGGAGCCTTGCAAAATTCGGTGATTGTATGCAGAAATAACATTGATAGTAACTGCAGTCATCATCATCTACTAGTATATAACTAAGTATGAGTATCTAAAGTATAACTTCCAAACATATTGAGTATACTTGTATAAGTGCAGCTTTCAAATGGAGAAGTCACACATTGCTGTTCTAGTAGTATGTACTGTATTTGAAAAGTATTTGTTGTGTTCCTTGGGCCAAGAAACTAAAAGGAAAGCTTGTCATATCGTAGTCAGAAGATTGGAAATATACAAATTAGAATTCTGCGGCAAAAAGTAATTGCGTGGGTTTCACAGTTCGAGTATATATTAAAACAAATTATTACTCTAATTTAGAATAACTGGGCGGTCTTATAGGATGCGATACACATTTATCTTGTTTATTCATCATCATCGTGTGCAAAATCATACATATGCCGATTATTTTGAGATGTGTAAGTAAATAGTAAGATCGCAATAGTATTTGCATCGGAATATGTTCAAACAGCATGATTTCTATTTTAGGAAAATTTCAAAGAGCTCAGAGTTATAGTTTGTTCAAACTAAGCATGTTTTTCAGAAAGTTGTTTTCCAAGAAAAGGAAAAATAAGTGCTACGGAATTAGACGTGATGAATGCTATTAGTCGAAGACGTCAATTTCTTAAAACAGATATGAAATTAGTCTTGAAGCAGATTTCCGGAAGCGAAATATCGTTGCCAATGAATTTAGAATCATTATATAAGACCAGATTCCGAAATATTTACACTGCACAAGAGAGAGAGAAAACAAGGGATGGAGATATCTACTTACATTGTTAAGTCTCTGTATGTGTGTGTTTACTTTACATATAAACATGCTGTCAGCAGATGTATTAAATTTCAAGCTAAGGAAACTATGAGGGAAACTAATTTCCTCTGAGCACATGTGAAAAGGTCATGACATTCACAAACATTGTATTTCAATTGTCAAGTATTACAGTTGTGCCAATTCGATGACGAAAGATGTTCACAGGTATTTACTAGGTTTTCAATGAGGCACGGTGAGCTTGTCATCGTGTCATTTTCACAATGGTCTATTATTAGCTTTAGTTTCTTTTTAAAAGTTAGTATAAGTATATATACATTTAAAAATAAACAATTTAATCATTTATATTGTCAGAAAATGGCATAATGCCTTACGTACACAAGGAATTATAGTCTTAGGTGAAAGTACAAAAGCTAAATTTAAGTGATATTATTTGCTTTTATGAAGTGATTGCCAGGAAATAATATTGCATTACAACAGTTTTATGTTACTTGCAATAACCCTAACATCTCCAACAATAAATAAAACAAACATCTCCAACAGGAAACAGTAGATAAAATCCTTAGGAATTGCTAGTGAAATTATTTGAAAATAATAAAAACATCACATGTACATACAATAATTGCAATTTACATAATATTATATTAATAGTAATAGTATATAAACAGTGTTACAGGGGAAATGTGAAAACACAAATAGAGCTCCCACCTATTATATGACATTTTTCGGCCCCAGTGCTTTGACAGATACTAAAATAACCATGATGACACTTGGTGCAAAATATATTTTTGCTGATATATGATGTAACAGTGACAGCCTACCTATGAATATATTTAGCCCTGGCAGGAATTCACAATTTATATTTACTTAGCGGATGTTGTAGCCTATAATTTGTATGTAAAAGACTGCTAGACCATTGCTTCTACAACAAAACTTGTTTATCTGTACTGAAGGAATACTCCTCTTAATAATTGCTGCCAGGAGTTAACCTGTCAAACTGTTATTTATGCTATGTTGCTTGATGATGCAAGCCGTATGATCTGAATGAATCTATACAGTTGATCGGGTAACTGTTCTACTGTAAGTCATTTCAATTATACACTAACGTCACAGGCAGTTTCTTAAATTCGATACAAGTTTTAGCAATAATTTTTATTTCATTTACATACTTCACTCCTCTGTCAGAATTAAATGCAGTTTTTGCTCTCGGCTATAAACAACAAGCTTTTAAGAGAATTTTTGCTGTTTCTTTGTTGTCAGGCTTAATCTTGTGTAATACAAAAATACAATGTAAAGTCTGTGGTTACTGGTCATTAGATCGGATTATTTGTTGTGAGATTAATTACCTATAATTAAGTATAATCATAATCAGGTTAAACAAAGCAAAGAAAATTATTTCTAAACCCATTTTTTTTATTGTGACAGACAGTGAGAGATCGATACAATAAGTGTGAATAGCTTCAGTCGTGTGAATATCTTATCTCACATGACGTGTTGTTGTATGTACATATAACTACAAAGCTAATAAAGAGTTTCCTCGAGTGTATTCTTATCCTCTCGGTTCATGAGCTCGAAGTATAAGCCAATAATTCACTTTCTTAGTTTGAAAATATAGTGCTCAAATTATTTTATAACTGTAATAAGGTTACTTGCAGTAGTAACAGTTAGCATAGTGTATACTTAGTAGTATTATTATTAGCCACAGCAGTTGAAATGGAACCCAAAACTGACATCATGGAGTTAGCCCAAAAAATAGAGGCAGCTTTTCTAAGGTTGTTCTTAAAGTTAAGCAATATGTCTTCGTTCAAGCAAATATTCATGCTCTGCTGTAACATTTCCCACTATTTTACTCACGTACTAATCGTAATAACATGAGCACTACTACTTCGTTCTACTCGTATTCAGCACAAAAACATTTGTCTGCTGTTTGTGACATGTTGATAAAATCTGCTGTTGTAGTAGCTTGCACAGATACTTATCAGATACATATGGAACAAATCTAAAATATATATATGCACTTATAAAAAAGTATGTATGTTGTATATAAAATTGTAACACCGGACGTGTTAGTAATTCTAATTGATATCCAGCCAGGTTCGAGAGGAAGAATTACGGGCGAAAAGGACGCTGAGAGTATTACAGCATCAACAGGAGCAAATACAACGACTGCAGGGATTGCAACAAGTTCAACAGGTTAGTTTACTTCCATCGCCCCAGATTCTCTTCTTCTGTTCACACAATATTCCCAATCCACTATTTTCATTGCATAAGCACCTTATAGCATTGTATGCTCTAGTAATAATAAAGGCACTACTAAAACAATCTATATATAAAACCAATATTCTATATAGTCATGTTTTATTGAAATATATTGCAACTCTCAGTGTAAACAAGAACCTACAGAAACTTATTAGATATACTTATATACTTATAGTACCTGTGAAAAGAGCTATTTTTAATGATCGGCAATCTCAGCATATGAATTATAAGTTTGCACAGCTTTAATATTAGCTCACTCTTTGGTTTGTAGAATAAATGCAGCTCACGATTGAATATTGGTACGAATGACGCTCATAGCAATAAAGTTGAATATCTGATGAGACCAGACAGATTTGATGGATTCCAAGCTACACAAAAAGGTTCATGTGAAAGCCTGACTTCAGCAAGTAGTCACGGAGTAGAAAAAGTGTCATCTGAGGAAAAACTTATTAAAGTTAGAATTTCAGTAAAAAAAAGTTTATACATTATATGTACTCTCAATTTTATAATATGTACTCTCAATTTTATAATGTTGATGTTCACCATATTAAGTTGAGATATAACAATAATATAAGCAATACTAATGTATACCTGTAGAAAGAAATGGAGTATACCAAGGATGTGTTGCTGCGTTCGAAAAGGTTAAAAAAACATTTTTTAGCATGAAAGTCTTGGCCTAACCACATTTGTGTAACTTGTAAAATTGATATTTAAAGCATAACTACCCTATTTTTTTGTCCGCAATTCCATATTATATTGTTATTAATTTGTATTATTGTGGGATTGCATGTGAACTGGCAGTAAAATTGAGAGACTAGAAAAAGCAGTTTGTGGCTTGCAAGGCTCAACCAGTGAAGTGAATCTTCTGGCAGCAGAAATGTCAGGTTGGAGGTCAACCATTGACAATGCTCTACTAACCATTGAGACGACTGCTATGGTTGATAAACGGATTTGGAAAACAGCCCTTCAGTTTTTTACCCCCCAGGAAGCACTGCATTTTCTCACGGCTGAGAAAGTACGAGAACCGGGGACGTTGCCAATAAATCCCATTCCCAACTAAGTGTACTCATCTTCGGGCGTCAAAGTAATTTACAAAGAGCATTTGCGTGACTTAATAATTTTAACAAGATTGGAATTTAACAAGTTTCGGGTAATAGAGCATCGTCATCAGACGGGTATTTTCTCGGGTAATAGAACATCGTCATAAAAAAGGGTATTTTCAAATCTTTACAGGCATGAAATGAAGACTTTAAATGCAAAAAAATTTGATGGGCAATAACAAAACAGACATTTGTACTTACATACATACAACTAGACTTTATTCTGGAAGGAAATCGACAGAAAAATAAAATCCTTACGATGTATGGAAATGCTGATGTTGGATTTTAAATATACATATACCTAAATTTAGTAATATATAATTTTCGTATATATATTGTTACAGTATATTATGTAATATTCTATTAGCACACACGAAATGAACTTTTGATATTTTTACAAGCGAGGAGCTATAATTACAATAGACCATAATACAGACCATACAGGAGATATGAAAGATTCATACACCAAATAAGTCCTGGTTTGAGTCACAGATGATAAAATTTCTCGATTGAAATATATAGGAGCAATAATGAAAATAATTACAATTTACAATTACAAAATTTTTGTATATGTCACACAAAAATGAAAACTTTTCCAAAAAAAAGCAGAATGACGTTTATGCTTCTCATTGTTATTGGAAGGGTAGGATTTCAAAGTATTTAAGGGCATTTAATCCTGTAGGTACATATGTAAAAGCACTTAAAATACTATTAGCAAGTACAACAAAAGGTATAAAGCCCACAGTCATTTTCATTCAGATAAAAACAAAATGATGCCACTCGTATATTTTTGTATAAAAGTACGAATGTTCATTTTCAAAAACTGTCCACGATGAATAAAAATCATTTTGATGATAATACTTTTTACATATATATATGACGAATTTAAACTCGAGGTGAGGTTGTTGTTATTAGATTGTCTTCCCTCGTGGAATCGACTGAAGTGAATTAATAATAGTAACTGCTTCTCTCTCTTAAAACACATTAATGTTCGAGCATTAAGACTTCCTGACTGGATCCAATTGTTCCAGTGGGAAATCATCATTGAAGATTCCTCGACTGAAGCCCAATTTCATTTCTTCTATCCTCTTATCCAATATTTGCAGGGCACTGTCAATGGCTGCTGGCTTCGCAGCTGGTTGTTGTTGTTGAAAGGAAAATTGATTCAGCATGTTCATACTCATGGTATTTGTGTTAAAGAGTCCACTATTGATGTTGTTGTAGGGAGACACCGTGGAAGTTGTGTTATTCGTAGTCGTCATTGTTGTGCTCTGCTGCAGTGATGAACTGTTATTATTTCCGTTCAGGGTTTTAATCCCATTCAAATTGCTCGACATATTATTGGCCTGGTTGCCCGATGGAATTGTTGGGGTCGGAGTGGCTGACGCTGGCGCTGAAAAGTTGGTCATGCCAAATGGATCTGTGGTGAAGAAAGGGTCAGAGCCAAAAATGTCAGCTGTCGAATCGTTCCCATTGGTATTCCCATTACTCAGGATGTTCGTGCCGTTACTGATGTTGCTGTTCCCGTTTACACTCTCTATTTTCTTCCCTTTGGGTGGTGGTGGACATACTGTAAAGACAAAAGAATGTTCAAATTAATTATACACTATAATACACTTATACACTTACGAGATAAGAGAAGCTAGTAAAAATGGCATACAAATATTTGAGATAAGAGAGATGCAAAAATTACACAAAGGTGTTTTAACAGGCGATGCAAAAATTACTCAAAAATTTCTCTGCACAGGAATGTAAAAATTACATAAAGATTTTTTAGCGCAAGGGATACAAAATTACGCAAACTGTTTTTCTTTGCACACGTCAAGATTCTGAATGTATGTACAAGTGTAAATGTAATTTTCTGTAGTATACCTATGTTGGTAACCAATTTGCCAACCGAACAGAAATTCTGACAGGTTCTGCAAAGACTAAGACATATATGTACCATAACAGCTGTGAGCTAAACGAAAGGAAATGAAGCATGCAATAAGAAGAAGAAGACGAAGAAAAGAGTGGTTTCATGCTACACAAGATTCTAAATATTTCACGATTTAACTACACTATACTGCCTGACTGTCATCCATCAGTCAATCGCTGCCACCAAGTCTTCATCTTTGCGTTGACGGGATCATCGGAGAACATTAACCACCGTCGACAGCTGACAGTTTGCCAACTGTGCGACAACGTGAAGCTCGATATGAGCTGTTGGTGAGTGCTGATTTTTATCAGAATGTTCTATATCTAAATATATATATAGTATGTATATAGTGTATAGTATATATACTACACAAGTAGTATTATATTCATGCTTGCTAAAGCTTAACAAAAGTTTGCAATGTTATTCAAATATAATATATCTACTATATACTATCGATCTAATACTAAAAAATCAACACAAAATACAAGCTATACATTATGTTTATGTGTACATGCCAACTACTATTGTAACTACAGATAACGTAACATAAACCAGTGCAACAGTTTCGATCAGGTCTCGAGCAGGCCAAATGTACAGAGTACAGAAGACGTACATAGGTAAAATAAAACAATGGACTACGAGTTCCTAGTAGACAAAATAAAATCAACGCAGTCGTCCCATAACCCCGTTGTTCTTCTTTCATTCATTAGTAATTTGTACGTTAACACCCAGAAATTACAGTTAGGCAGACGAGTTACTGGTATATATAATAGAGGAGAGCGGCGACGGCGGCGAAAAAACTCAAGGGTTAACTTACTTTTTGGTGGAGCTTCGAATCCTTCACGTGCTTTATTGTTAGAGTCCAGCTCTTCATCTAGTAGCAGTACGTCCTGCTGACGACCCACATTTGCTCTCTTCTCGATTTCATTTGCAGTAATGGCAAACTCCCTGTGTGCATAGAGAATACACAAATAGGTCGTTAAAGACTTTAAATAAAATCTTTTATTCATTAAACAAGGCAGGAAAATTTAGATTCATGTATACTCCCAAACGCAAAACTCTCCTTGACCTCACTTACTTATTAAAGTGTTATGGATACCCAGTTTTTCCTTCAAAACGCATGTTGTGCGTTTGGAATATTATTATTTCTTTCAAGTTTTATAGCTTTATGACGACAGTGATTAAGATTCATTATAGAGCTCGCTTGCTCATAGCTATTTTTACTTGCTTAGCATACTTCATGGGTTGTTAAGAAAAATACAAAAATACACTTTCAGGTTATACCCAATAAATGTAGATGTACATAATTACAGATAGATATAAACAGATAAATAAAATTAAAAAAGCAGTATAGTATAACGTCTTGGTTCAACATCCAATAAAGCGATATGATGTAAGTCCCAAGGCAACTCAAACAAGTACATGTTTCCAGGTACTAAAACAAGTATGTATTGCTGTAGCGTTCAGAAAATGGCAATAAAATATGTAACGAAACGATGTATTATAGATAGGTATGTGTATAATAAGTTTACACACACATGCACAGTTAAAACTTACGCAATAAGTTGATTTGCAACATTTGCAGAGCTTCTTGGGGGAACTGGCGGTGAAAAGAGAAGATCGACAGAGTCTGACATAGAAGATGTCGATGCATTTGAATGTGTCTCGGGGTTCAACAATATTTTCTGCTTTAAGTCCGTATTCTCATTCTCGAGCTCAGCAATTCGTTTCTGTAGGACCATTATTTCTCGCTTCAATTCTAGCTCACGTCCGGAAGAATCTAAGAATCTTCGATATGCCAGATCAAATGCTTGGCCGATTGTCAAGGTTATTTCTTCTGCCTGTGGAATATATATACAGTAACAAAAATGCTTTTAGCTTTAAGTGACATTCATTTTACATGCATGCATACATATTTTTTACCCACAAACATACACTTGTACATATCAAAACACCTTCTCCGTATAAATTATGATAGGAACATATGCCTGACAATGTTTAAAGAAATATTGCTAAAAAATTATGACTATTTTTTTGGAAGGAAGAGAATATGCTCGAGTTGTTCACGGTGTGAACTTTTCATGAGAATGACAGTTTGGAATAATATCCAAGAATTCAGCTTCATTACTTTATCCGCCGATTCTTTGAAAATGGAAGTCTATTGTTATACCACTGGGCTCGTGGCAGAAATGGAGACTGGCAAAGCAATAAGAACCTCAACAAGTTTTAAAAAGAATATGAAATGAGTTCATAAATTAATCAACACTTTGGATCAAATGTGTGGGGTTAACATAAAAACTTAATCAGAAATATAAAGTTCAGGCTATGTTTTGCCGTGCTCTTCAGTATGTGTAGATATGTACGTATGTGTTGAACAGGCATTTGCGGTAGAAAACTGATATATTTTTTTACATTTGACCACATACTGATACTTTAATATAAATTGGCGCTACCCCAAAATGCTTTCCGCCTGCCAATTCTAAAAGAAGAGCAGCAGAAGCTTTTTTTAATGGTAAGGCTACACGATTCCTATATCATAATTTCTTGTGAAAGACGACGGACAGAGTCGATAAAGCTCGAAAAGAAAATACCAGGGGAACATATCAGTTTTAGAGAGTTATAGTTTCAGTCACACATGCAAAATTCATAGTTACTTCCATATTTCCTTAAAGGAAAAAAGAGATACAAAAAGATATGTAGAGAAAGACAGAAATATACGTACACTTACCAGTTTATCTGAAGCAAAGACAAAACACTTGTTATACTCTCCTTCTTTAGCTATAAACGTAAAATATTTTTTCTCTGCTTTGTCATCCGCACAATAGGATATTTGGTGAAGGGGAAATTGATGAAGAATTTTCTTTCCTTTAGGCTCTTGCACGGCAACTCCATCAACGGATATCGTGACCTCCACCTAAAATTAA
This sequence comes from Lipothrix lubbocki, assembly GCA_034696945.1. NCBI lineage: Eukaryota > Metazoa > Arthropoda > Collembola > Symphypleona > Sminthuridae > Lipothrix > Lipothrix lubbocki. Next base: position 10,107 of record JAQGAK010003518.1, read on the forward strand.
CATCCAACCAATATTTTTTTAAATAATAAGTCAAAGGTTCTATAGTACCAGGTATGTATTACATCTTATATTGCATGTATTATATTGTTGTCTTTTCAAATTCAATCCATGTCATTTTCAATGTAACTGCAGGAACAATATGAATAAATGCCTCTCCCTGAAGACCAACAGCAGAGACGATTCAAAGTTTGTTTACCTTTTCCTATATCTAACAACCTCTCACACTTCTTTAAGTATATACAAGCAGAACCAATTTAATTTTCCCTTCCCTTCAAATTATTCTCACGTTTCATTGCAGAAAAAAAAATCTTCCTTTATACACTATACTTCATACAATAGGGAATTCACTTCAAAAATAGTTCCCAATCTCAAAACCTGCATTTTTAATAGAGCAATAGTGTCACGTACATATTGCATGGATAATAAAATTCCAATTCCTCTTCCTTACAACCTTTGATCACCTACACCAGCCACCTCATTTCTCATTAAATAGCTCTCTATGCATCCTGGACTCCTTGTTAATATAGTCATTTTTACTTTGGACCTTGCATTATCGTGGTATGAGCAGAGCAAAAGACATTCCCATATTGCTGTAAAGCGCGTGTAACAATGACCAATACTTTGGAAGTGTCAGGATACAAATAATTACAAAACATGTGCAAGCATAATGTGAATGTGAGTAATTTCAAGTGCTTAAATAAAAAGAAATTTCCGCCTTTATATAGAAGGGAACCGGTGTAACTGTCTAAGAATACATATGTAGTTTAACTTCATTATAAAATTGTCGTTCTATCTCTCTATAGTAAGTGCAAGTATATAGGATCATAGGATGTTAGCTGCATAAGCTTTTCATTGCAAAAATTACTGCAATAGGGAGGTAATTACAGGCGACAGCTAATGATAGTACTTAATAAAAAGCAAATGCAATTGCTACCTGCAATAATCTTATTAGATGAAGAATTTTACGCACTGCCAAACACACGACAGATCACATGCAAGTATACTACACAGAAGTTAATTTGACACAAGGGATTGGTCAGTTCATTCGCTGTCGTTACATAAATACAGTGCATACCATAACCCTTATGAAATGTATTGAACTATCCTACATAATATAGTGTAATGAGTGGAACAAGCTTAATTTATTGCATTAAACAAGCTCATGTGATATAGTTAGTCGAATGGTATAACGGCGTAGAGAACGAGGGACATATATAGAACTATATTATAGAACATATAGTTGCAAATAATAAAAGTTGACGACAATAAAGTATACTTCAAGTGTATAATACCTCCCATTCCTACTAAGTCTAAGCTACTGCGACCGCAAATGAATTACTACGAGTTGGATAACTTGAAGTGTCATTATGTGAAATGGAATAAAGCTCCATGTGAACCATCACTAGTAGTAATCTTGATGTACAGCAGTGACCGCTCACAACGTAACCAGCCATAGCTAGAAGTAATTTAAACGTGAAGCAAGGATTGCACGGCCTGACAGGCTATGGCTACTGCAATGTAAAGGTATTATACATTTACAGGTATAATGTGATATTACATTTTACTCATTTTATTCGCGGTAGCATAGCTACACATATTATTGACATACATATATTATTGACTCTATGTATATTAGCCGTGAAGACAAGACAGAATGCGGAGCGTAATTCTTACGTATAGCTATGTAGCACACCTGATAAATGTTATTCCTAACTACATCGTAACACAGGCACATCCCCACCGTCACATGGGATTTTAAAGGAAAGTATAATATTATAGTGACATCCGTTGAAATGAGGTCGAGTCGAAGAACCTTTGAGCATTCCTTCTGGTTGTGAGAAAATATTATACTTATACTCATTCCATGTAACCAAACTCATACCTAGATAAGTTAAGTACTTGATACAGACATCAACTACTGACAGAGTGTATGAAAATGCAATAATAATGATAATAAAAAATTTAACGTTGCAAAAATAAAGCACATACTCAAAAAGTATGTGCTCGACAATGTAAAATATAGCGAGAGAAAATAAATTGACTAGCCTAATTGTGGTCACTGCGCTCCAGAAAATCACGACAGGATATACAATCTTAGAGGAGGACCATTGTCACTCCTGTTGACACTTGTAGTGCCTGAACAATAAAGTGCTTCTATACTTTTCTCACATCATCATCATCCCTTCACCGATCTGTAATTCCTATCTATACTTAAATATAGCAAATTAAGCATAACTTCACACCAGTACAGGCTCACATCATCTGTCAGTAGGATGTGTTTCAAACAAACAAAGTCATCATAACAATTTGAGTACCTATACTTGAGGTCTACAAGGTCTAAAAGGCACAATTTATGTAAATAACGGTTATAAAGCGTCGCCAGGCAATCATAACAATGTTACCACATGATTCCTATCCTAAACCATATAAGTTACCATAGCCTGTAAAGTCTCTATTCTCTCTATACATAGACTTGGTTTAAAATGCTTTTTGCAAGTACGTCGTAAAAGAAATTTAAAATATGAGAATTAACTGGGACAACTTAAATAACGAGTGGAACAAAAATTTTAAACAAAGAAAGCAAAAGTGTACCAATTGATAAAACATCTATATGTAGCTATTACAGAAATAAAGCACAAGTACACAAAAACATTGTTGTTTAAGTGCAAAAATGGCAATGTAATAATAAACTAAAACGTGATGTTGGAAGACTTCAAAGATAGCACTAGACATTCGAAAGCCATGGCATAATGTGAATAATATACTTATAGTATAGTGCTAACATGAAACTCGTTCAATGTATACTTACATTATTGCTTATATGATGGATACCATATTGTTGCAAGCTTCAATGCAAACAGCAACAACAAAAATAATGACACGGATCAAGTTAGAAAATCCTCTCCTCTCCCACCACTTATTAAGCCATAAATTTAAGCGGGAAACAACTATACTACTATACATGTTCTAATCAAATTCTACAGTGCCAATTAAGGGGTTCTCAGTCTTTTTCTATTACGGAGGAACAATGCAACATGATCAACTTGGATATATACAAACCCTTTAGAAGATGTTATTGTAAAACAACAAGGATACGACAGCCATGTATATTACAGGTAAACAGATGCAAAAGGAGGTATAAATAATGCGGTAAGAACATGAAAACAATAAAACATTTTGGGACATATGTATGCTTGTAAAAACAAAACTCAACTAAATCCCTGACCTGCTCCTTCTCAGAACAAATTGATTTTTATCAGTTCAGTTGCCAGAACTATTGTACTTGAACTAATATGTAAGGGCTATTATGCTATAAATGAAATGAAACGAATTCTCACATCTCACGTGGAAACATTTTTATATACTCAGAGATACCTAATAGATACATGAGGAGACTTCAGAGTGTATTACAAATTATAACATGCGAACTACACATGGTTCTTCTTGAGCCCAAAAAATGGTAAAAGTGTGAAATTGTTGACGTTGCTTTGTTCACAAACTTTCTTTCGTTCTATTGTTATACAGTGATACACATTCCTAATAGTCACAACAATAATTCGCTATATAGAAAATGAGAGTGAGTGAAGTGAGTCAAGTACTTGGATATCAATGGTGCTATGTTCTCATCATCAACTTTACAACATTATTATCGGCATTTTCCATTGAGCAGATACCTTTTGTCTTCTACTTGAGAAAGCTGATTCTGATTCACATCTGAGCGACACGCGGTCATATTGTTGATAAAGAAACGAAATGAGAGCGATTTTCAACATCAAGAAAATAAATAGATAATGATACACACCAAGAGATAATAAAAAAGATGAACGGACTAAGTACCTCGATGATAAACTGCAGCGGACTAACATGAATAAAATTCACTCTCCCTATAAAACTGAATCCGTATATGCCGAAATACATATAGATACCCTCATAACAAGCTCCTTAAGCAGATGATTTCCCACGAAATCGAAAGGGCAATTCCTTTTAACCACGTATAGTATCTCTCTGCTACTCAATGGAATTCACAGAGTACAAATGTAAGTATAGTACAGTGGTTGCAGTTTGGGCCTACACTACAATACTCTAGCGCTATTCTTGCTTTATTTTTTCCGACAATATTTTACGTTGTTCTACTGGCCATATTTTATTTTTGTAAATACTGTACTTTACTATATTTACGGTAGTCAACGTTTTTTCAAAACTGTACTTTACCCTATTGACAATAATTTTTTTCCATCAATACTATACTCTACTATATTTGCGGTATTTAATTTTTTTGCACTACTGTACTTTATTAGCTGCATTTTTTTAAATATAGGCGTTTTGGGGAGCGATACATGAAAACGTCTATTTACTAATATTGTAATATCTAACATTTTACATAACTGCATTTGGTCACCCGCTATATTGCTCATCAGTATAATAAAATGCGTCCAACAAACATTATACACTGGGTATTTTATACATATGTACCAATCCGAAAGTTTCAGTACATACAAAACAACCATTAGTCAAACAGAAATTCAAAATCTTGTACAGCAATGTATTATATTTGAGTCAACTTGAGTATTTTAGGGCGGACCTAAAGTGTGTTAAGCAATAATTCGCACTCATATTACTTAATGAATGAAAGAATTGGCGCATCTATACAATTTATCACATTGTGAGCATTATGAATTAGACTTTTCAAGATACGTACGCGGGGATGTGATAGTGGTGACACTGCCATTGCGCTACTGTACTTTAAAATCTAATGCATATGATGTGGGCAATATTTT
>JAQGAK010003519.1:0-14882 GCA_034696945.1 Lipothrix lubbocki
GCAACTTTGCTTTGGTACACTTTCAGATTAGTGTAAAACCATTATGGCACATCCTGAGGTTTGGCCGACGATATATAAGTACAATACCTGAAAAACTACTCGATTTGCAATTTTTTATTCCATGAATATGTTTCACTAAAAAATATCATAGGTATTACTATTTAAAAATTACCTGAATGAAGGAAACGCTTGAGGTCAAGCCCATCCAACGGAAACTGAACATACTGACTGACTTTTCCAGAAAAACCAATACCTCCACCGTACTCGAATAACCGGAATCGTTTTAGGTGTACGCATAACACTTCAGGCAATTCGAAGAGGGAACAACGTTTAACACCATTTCTAAGTTTTTTACACTTCTCACAGGAATACATATTTTTGCCTGCAATAAACAGATACCGAATTTATTTTTATCCACTTTGTAAGCTTCGTTGTTTGGGACAAAATGACCACAGAAATCCCAGAACCAGTTTGTTTTTTTACCTTTTAGTTCGTCAGATGAAAAAAAGGCAGAGAAACAATCTTCTAATGTTGGTGTGGGTCCTACAAAGAAACTTCTGAACCAATCCCAAACCCAATTCATCCAGCCAGATGACAGCTGATTTTCTGTATTTTCAAATTTTTCAGCGCTTTTTAGTGTAAGCATTTCATCCTTCGTCGGAATGGGGAGACTTAAATCTTGAAATACTTCAAGTCGACGGGAAAATCTGTATTAGTTAATAATAGATTTAAACAATCATATTAAAAATTTGGAGTTAATCTTTTTGTAATTAAAATCGAAATGAACTTACTGTTTACATGAAAGGCACTGTACGGATGATTCAACTTTTCCATCAAATATATCTGACACAATGGACTTCATTTGAACTTTAATATCTTTTGATGATTCCGAACTAGTCTTTCCTGTAGGCGCTGATGTGAATATGAAATTGACATCGCCATTCTGAATGGACCCTGTCTCTTCCGAACCATTTCCTGAGTCGCAAGTTTCGAAAGAATCAGCCTCTGAATCTGAAGATGTTGAAGACCCTACGCAAAATTAGACCATTTAATATTACTAAAAGGCACTGAGGATGAGGAACAGCGAAAGGCTTATAGACGCATACCTTCGTCTATGGGTTCAGGTTTCTTTTGCTCTTCAACGACAAGATGAGGAATGCGCGTTTCTTCCGTTAATGTATCCATAAAGAGCCTCAAAAATTCCTGAGTATCGTGCTGGTGGAAACCTCTAAATATTGGATGGGCTGTGCGGACAGAATGAAGCAGCCGAGATGGCATAACTCCTTTTTGAAAAGCATTTTGTTGGTCGGCCCACATTTCTGACAGTAACCAGAGGTAACTGCTGCCTACCTGACGTCCTAAGATAAATCACAAGGTTCCTCCATCATTAATTAGTTTTTTCATGGGGACTTCAACGTAAACAATGAAAATAAAAACAAATAAATCGTCGTACCTGCCAAACTACAGCAGTAGCCCATGAAATAGGAATTTAAAGGTGTTACAGCAGTCATGCACTGCAAAGCTGCGTTCATAAAGCAAGTATTGCCAATATTATACAACCCTCGAGGAGGTTCTTCATCTGAACCTTCAGGTGGGACCCAAACTGCCGGAGCCAAGCGTCGATTTTGCCAGTAAGGTAAAACTTCATGTTGACACTCATTGCACCAAATTCGTTTACTGGCAATATTCTCCTGTATCAAGTGACCGGGGAAATCCTGTCAACAGATCCAAACCATCTAGTTTTAGTATTTGATATCATCTTTAAATTGAGAGGGAACAAAATTTACACGTTCATTTCGAAAATACTACCACCGCCTTGAATTAATAATAAAACCCCTTGTACTACATATTAATAATAAAGCACTTCTTAAAATATATACACAACTATTTTCATTCCAACATCAAACCACAGTCCCTAAATATAAAATCATGTAACTCACCTCAAAATGATACTGAGAATGATTATGAGCGGATGACCCACAAAGCACCAGTCCGCACCTATGATCTAGACATTTCCATTGAGCAGGCCTCGGAGTAGATTCCACAGGGTCACACATATCACAAAGAGACGGACTTTTATCAATCCTGAGAAGTACATCCTGGACAATTTTATCCAAATCCGAGTCCGTCCGGGTATCATGACTTCCATCTCCACCCCCTCCCCCAATTCCATCAGTCAGTGTACATTCAGTCGACTCCGAATTTCGCTCCACCGAATCCCCCGTACTCAGGGAATTGGAATTGTGCTGGTCATATCGAAATGATAGACGGAAGTTGAGATGAGGACAGAAAGCAGACATGGTCCTGCTCCTAATCGTCACTAAGGCTCTACAATTAAGTACCGACAACCCAATTCGACGAATTATTATTGCAATTTTTAGAAATTATTGTACTGCTGATGATCCTGATCGTGAGTACACGACGGTCCTCCTATGTCAGCGTCCATCCATTTCCATCCGGATTCACTCTTCCTGGTCTATAATACTTCTCACTCTTGTTAATTCCAATACTATAACAACAACTTCCAGTTGTAATTGATTCCAATGTTGATCTCGATCTCGAATTTTGATGATTCCTATTTGCTCCTCCCCATCATATCGTCGTCTAGAAATCTGCAAAATCCAAAATTGTATAAATTAAAAAATCTCGTTTTTTATCACATCAAACTATGTAACCTAAATTACATAATGACACAACAAGTATAACGACTCAATTATAATGACACACTTAAATTCCAAAGTTTCAATCCCAACAATAATTTATTTTCTTGTTTGTTCTCAAATAAAATTCAAAACGCTCCTCTAATTAATTTAATCTCTCTGTACACAAAATTCCGCAAATCATCATGACACAATACACATAAAAATATACTTAATAGAAATAATGTTCAGCCAGCAGCAGCACGTTTCCCTGTTTTACACTTACTATTCTAACGAATAATTCACACTTATTCACACATTGATTTTATTCGTAGGAAATCAAATCTGCCGCAAAAAGGAACCCCACTTACCAATGCTTTTTCTATTGAGAGAAATTATTTGATAGAGGGGGAATTCCACCACCACGCTTATTCATTAAAAATGTATGATTTATCTCCGAATTTTATTTAATAATTATTTTATTCCAACTTATTTTAATACAGAAGGGTAATTATAAAGAAATATTCCAAGGGAAGCTCCTGAAGGAAGTGGGTTAATAATATGAGGGAATTAATTAATATATTGGATGTAATAATAATGATAAAATGTTTAATATTCCGTCACTTCTTATTCTTCAGCATCAGCTTCTTATAAGAACTTTTATTCTGTTTACTGCAATTGAATCAATTTGCTTCTTATTTGGCTTTTTGCTCAATGCTTTTTATTGCTTTGGTTAAATGTGAACGAGAAGGATTTCTTGTGACTGATCGTGTTCTCCTGTGAGTTCACTTGTCGAGCCGACGGACGAGTAACAAAATTGTTGTGCATTTATACGCTTGCGTTATACGCACGCATTATATTTCATGTTATTAAAACTTTGTTGCTCTCGCGAGAGAGTTGGAGTTCTTGTTGTTCGCGATGCAATCCTCAATGATGATGAATCTTTCATTTATTTATTCTTCTTCTGGCTTTTTCACTTCCTTCCGCCTTTACTTTGCAAGCCTATTGCAACTTCGTTCCTGCATTTTACGCAATCCATTATTTACCCACAGACATTTAATTTATTTAAACCATTTTTGCACAAACGTTCTTTTTATAGATTTAGAGCAATTGGTTCCGTTTGTGAAATGCCGTTCCTCTCTTCTTGCAATTAATTAGAAATGATGTTTTGCGGGAGTCGAAATGTTGTTTTTGTGGGTAAAATGGTATTTATTAGGAAGAATTATTTTTATTCTGATAAGAATGATATTTATTCTATAGTAAAACCAAAACCGATAGTAAAATTGTTATTTCTCCATGTAAAAATGTTATTTCTTCATGAAAAAATTCTATTTCTCCAGGTAAAAATGCTATTTCTCCAGGTAAAAATGTAATATCTCCAGGTAAAAAATGTTATTTTTCCAGGTAAAAACTTTATTTATTCTAGTATGATTTCTACAAATTTCTAACGTTTCTTGGGGTCAAAAAGGTCATCTATACAAGTGCAAAATGTCATTTCATATAGTATAAAATATTTAAAATGCTATGTTATGGAAGTACAAAATGATATATTTTGGAATAAGTAATGTAAAAAATGCTATTTTGTGCCAAATGATCTAGTGTGCAGGTAAAAGAATGACAGTTTGTGAAAGTAAAAATGCTATATTGTGCATGTTAAATGATGTTTTCCTAATTTTGGGCCAGGTCAAGTCAAGATCAATACGCAATTATACATTTTGTGCAAATACATTTTGTATGAATGCACAAAGTACTGTATTTTCTACCCGAATTATATCTATGTTAGCTATAAGTACAATTTTGTGGAAGTAAAAATGCGTGTGTCCAGCATGTTTTCTTTAATGTCTTGTTATATTGATTTTTCACCAGTGGACACATACATAGTTTAGTGAACACATCCATCGACCCATCCATTTGTGATATTATTATTTTTGTAATAGTTTATTGTAACTGTAGCCTACTATAGTTACCTTGATCGGATAAATTACGGATTTCGAGATTTTATAATAACCTGCATAGTCAATATATCAGTTAATATCAACATTAATAAGTGCAGCAAGAAAGATAATGTCAATTTACCACACTTCACACTTGACAGCGATTGATTTAATTTTTTTTAATATGTATTATTTCTGACAGAAACACATAATACTAAAAATGTAGAGCTTTATCACTGATTGTAAATGGCTTATTGTCTTATTGTCCTTCATAAAATAAAATAATATCTCTAGGAGAATACATATAAGTGTGTGTATATATGTTGCTGCTAAAACAAAATATAAGTAAAACGTTGATATGTGAAGTTGTGAAGCTTCGTATGAACGCTGTAAAATAAACTAAATTTATTTATTATTTATACAAAATAATATTGTTTTAGTATATCTGTATTATTATTGAATATAAATTATTTGGTTATTTCTGTTCATTATTCATGACGAAATGTAGGAAGGCGACTACTTTTAAATTCATGTCCCCGGAGCGACCGGACTTTCTTAATAAAGTCCAAGTAGGCGGTGAGGCGGGTGAAAGCTTTTGGGGCAGAACTTCCACAGGAACTAGAGCCGACGCTGAGGACACCCAGCTGAACAAACCAATTAGTGTCATATTTTTTCGTATTATATTCCGATGATCTTGATGGATCCGAGTAAACACATTGATGACGGTAGACAGGGTCGGCGGGGATTTTGGCGGAGGCTGCTGGACTGTTCCAGGTATGGAACGGTGCGACTAAAGGACTTCCGGAGTCACCCTGTATAAGCATTATGTATTATATTGTTATATATATGCATATACATATACACAAAAATATATTTTAGAATAAATAACGGTGAAAATTCAATCTGAAAATGCTTATAAATGTTTAATCCTGAGCTCATAATACTATAGCCAACTATATTATGTTTCTTGTATCCTCGTTGAAGAGGAAAATACAACTATCTCCACAGTCGCTAAAACGCAATAAGAATGACCATAGCTTACGAATATTATTTTTAAAGTTTGGAGTGCAAAAGTAACTGTCTCGTTTATTTTCCCTCGTGCGAAGACACATAAGTGGTAGAAACTGCTGGAATACTTCCACTTTCTACTACATAAGCAAGACTCAGAAGTATATATTTCCAGCACCTGCGGGATTTTGCTTGCCGTATAAATGCGCTCTACTGAGGATAATGTAAACATCTGCATGCTTTTAAACGACAGTTTTGTCAGTTTTGCATTGGAATATTTGTGAAAATATTGTGACTGTAGGTAGAGTCATTCCTGCGTTTTAGCAACTGGGCAGATTGCCTGATAGTTATATTTGCCTCTTATGTATGGTTCGTACGTGACAGGGAGAGTCTCCTCTGGATCCAGATGAGCACATTGAGTTACCCGTGAGCACATCCTTAAACGTTTGTTTGCATAGGGAATTCGGGATGATGGATGCGGAAGCCTTCCGGAGAATCGGGCTAATGCTGGGGATTTCATTCGCTGTAATAAATGGAGGCAAAATTTGCGGTGAAAATGGGGACAAAATTTACGGCAATACATGGGGAAAATTTGCAGAAATTAATGGGGAAACAAGTTGCTGCAAAAAATGAAAGAACTTGCTATAAAGGGAAAGCTAAAATTACGCTTGGAAATACTTCTCAATTATCTTACTTAAACAGTCAGTATATTACATTTTATGATTGTTGTATTGAACGTGTGTGTACACAAATAAAGGTGAAGTCAATGTACACACATGTTCAATCACTGTATAATAAATAAAGAAGAAGTAATTAAATTATATTGTATCTACATAGTTCAAATAATTATGCAAGTATATAAAAAATGTCAATTACATTTATTTACTTCACCCCAGCCCATCGTTATGAGCTTATAATTGGTGAAACTGTTGGACATGGAGGCCGGGCTGGGAAGATAAATTGGTTGAATGTGACCTGTAATGAATAATCCGTTTTGTACATTCATCTCACCTTTTTAATTATTTATGGGTCCATACGTTTATGTTGATCATTCATGCATACTATTATATTGATATTAATAAGAACTGCGTATGTATATACTGTATTTACTCACTATTGAATGTCACCAATTCAGCCAAGCGAACAATAGCAATGTCGTTTACACCTGTTTCCGGATCGAAGTGAGGGTGCTGATGAATAAGAGAGGAGTTGACCGTCTGTTGCACTTGGGAATCTTCATTCTGAGATAGGTCATAGGCGCCTAGGAAAATTTCTACCTTGCTTGCACTATATGGTATGTAATAATAATATTTTTAAATTAATTTCAAAAATAATATATTAATAAAAATAAATAATAAAAATAAATAATATATTAATAAAAATAAATAATAAAAATAAATAATATATTAATAAAAATAAATAATATATTAATAAATTAATAAAAATAAATAATAAAAATAAATAATATATTAATAATTAATAAAAACAATAATAAAATTAATAATTATTATTATTATAGTGTGGTCGGCCCAGGTGAATAAAACCTGAATACAAATATGCTTGAGCTTATTACCCGTCGACGCAGTGAGCAGCCGTCAGAACATGTTGATTGTCAATGAGAGATCCGCCACAGAAGTATTTGTCATCGATGAGCAACGCTGTCATGAAGGGGTACTGATGAGGGGATACCTCTGACCCGCTAACAATACGGTGTACGGAATTGCCCCTCTGAAAATTTTGCTTGTCTGAACTCCACAGACCTATTTTAATGCTAGAATAATTCCGACTCCCGGCATCTCCAAATTTGTTCTCTGGTTCCGTTGGCGACGGCGGAGGAACGATTGGATCGTAATCACACATGGCGGCGAGGATATTATTTTGAACGTTACCTTCCTCATCAATGACGGAAATGCTTGGTGTTTCTGTGGAATTTAAGGGCGCAGCAGGAACTACGGCGTAAGACATTTTGAAGCCACGGAAATTAATCAAGTAGGATGAGACAAATCTGACTTTGAGTTTATTTGATTGACTGACGATGGTGTAAGGCATGATTCTATTTAAGTCGCCTGAGAATCTGTAATAATTGCAATAAATTAATGTTTGTAGATATTCATTAATTTAATTTAAATTTGTTATTTAATTATGTTTTAATTTATTATTCGTTTACTTTATTAAAATTTATTATTTAATTATTTTTATTCAAATTTGTTATTTATTTATTTTTATTTATTCATTCTTCATTTTATTTTTACCCACCTGTGAAACTGATCCCAGTCACCCGTATCACTCACGGAAATATAATCAAAGAAAACGACGGTCCATGGTTGGGTCACAATATCAAAGAAAGTCGCTTGTATTATTGTCCCAGGCTCGCTCTATAAAAAAGTATGGATGAAAGATCATTGATGATTAAACGTTTGCAATTTTGCAAATGGAGAAATACACACGTATCCTTATAGCTTTGCAAATCTTGCGATCTTTTAATGTTGCAATTGCAAAGTTAATGTATTGGTAATTAAAATAACAAGAAAGAATAGTATATGTACGTAAAAATATATATATATTAAAAATATATAATATATGCGTTACTTCTAGAACCCACTCGCATTGAGAAAGCCCAGGATACTTATCAGGGTAATTGGGCGTTTCAATGGTACCGGAAGATTGTAGAGAGAGGTTGGTAAGATTCGCTCCGCAGTCTGAGCGATATACAATAATAGGGTTTCATAGTTAATAATATTGCATAATTACAATAATTTCTTGTTTTTGTGCATAAAATAATTTTTATACCATCGTCCCTATCAAATTTAGACTCCGAGCTAGCACTCTCCTTGCTGTGATAACCAGGTAAAGAAAGAGCCGGTAGACGGAGATTTTCTAAAAGAAGATCGCTGACTACTGCCCGGGAAATTCTTGACCAGGAAGATGAGCTCTGAACCTGTAAATGAGGCATTCAATAATGCATGTAGACTGCTGATGAAAAGAAGAATACTTTAAAAGTAAGAATTTATGAATGTTCTATGTAAGATTCCTTGACGCTTGTAATGATGAAACACATACGAAATTAAATTCCTTAATTAATAAATTAATTACTTAAAATTAAAGCTTTTACCATTGGAGCCACAGCAGAAGCTGCGGCAATAATTAGAATGATGTGAGATCTGCGGTACATGATGCTCTCCCGAAACGCTGAAACCAACTGAGCTTTGCCATGAAATCCTTTACATCAAATATTAATATTCTAGGAATACTTTGGTGAATTTTATTGACCCCAATCCATGGAATACTAATACAAAAGAGGTGAAGTGATATGTATATTATATTAACCATAAAATATTGGCAGTTTACTTATTAGTGACACTATTGCATTAAATCAAAACAATTATGCATAACATCTGTCAAAGCACTTAATTACAAATGCACATGGCACTAATTACAAGTATTTTTAGGTATGAAACTGTACATGTGATACAGCAACAGTACTTTTGTCAGTCTCACTAATCTATATATAATAAGGATAGCAAGATTTAATTTCCTGTCGAACCTGGCGTTCAATGGTTTACACATAAAAGTACAACCATTAATAAAATTATGCTATTTGTAATAATTGGCTTGACTGTACCAAAAATGTTTGAACAGGAGCAATGTCTACAATATTAAGCAAGGTGAGGATAAAAGCAGAACTAGGATCATATTGTTTTTTGCAAACGATTATGTAACCAAATACATAGAACGATCATATGCTTTGACGTTTCAAGCATTAGAATGAGCCACAAATTAATTAAGTATTAATAAAAAATCCTTTATTTACACACTTAACTTGCACTTTTATCCATAGATATAGTTCTGGAAGACGAAGAACTACTATTTTTCAAAACTAAATGCCTCTTTAGGAGTTTACAACATCATTTTCCCTAAATGTCGCTTATTGTTCTATAGTTAAAATCTAATGATGTGCCGGCTTGTGTCCATCTACATAGAAATTTCTTGTTGCAGAAGGAAGACGCAAGGTTAATCCATTATGTTCCTTGGCCAGTATTAATTGACATCCTGTTTGAGGATATAAGATGCACATTAAATTTTGAAACAAATAAAAAAAGAATACTTGACAATGGTTCAATAAATTAACATCACTATTACAAATAAAGAGAGATATACCTAATCTAGAATTATCTTTCAAAAATGGTGCAGCATCCAGTAGATCTTCTTCCGTTTCTGTTGCCGGCGGAAAGGCATCCAAAAACTTGTCATCAACGTAGCAATGGCAAGTTGTACACGCGAGGGAGGCTTCACAGGCACCTGTATAGACAATTTTTCTTTTGAATTTCTCTAATATAATTAATTAAATTTTAATAATTAATTCCTGTCTATTATTGATTTTGTTACAAACCTTCCATTTCGACTTCAAACCTCTTCGCTAAATACAAAACATTGTCGCCAATCTTCCCACGCACTTTAATTGTTCTGTTGTCCTTCGTTATAACATTAATCATCACGCTGCAAATGATATAGTTCAATTTAATTAATATAAGTACAAAATTATTCCAATAATTCCGCAATTACTATAAGATGTGATTTTAATAAAAATAGTCTTAATTAATTAATAATCTTACACTTCGTCTTCAGATTTAGGATCTTGGTACTCATATTCGCCATGGGCAACACCTGAAAAAAATAAAAATACATTTCTCTATAAAAACCTGAATTAATTCATAATTAATGTTTAACCACGTTAATTTTTCATACTTAAAATTCAAGTCACCAAATATTTAATTAAGAAACTTTAACTTACTCTGACTCGTATGAAATAATTTGTCATTCATAAGCGACCTCCCTATCATAAATGCTGATTGCCTATTTATTAATTTATTAAAAGTTGGGACCCGAAATGCAAACTTTAAAATTGAAGCGTAATTATTCATTATACATTCTCGTCCAAGTAACAAACAATCATAAATACAATCCGTAATTAAACTCTGTATGAATATACCAAATAGCTTAAATTTTCTTCTTCAGTGCACAGTCTTCAACTTAATCAGAAAAATTAAGGGGCATTATTACATCCTCTTTCAAAATATAAGTACCTATATAATAATTTTTTAAATATTTCCTTCGGTCATTTCTATTTTGTTTTTTCAGAATAGCACGAACGAATAAGATAAGCATAGGCAATTAGGCAAGCACGAGACTTTATAAATAAAATTCAAATCTCCCGGCGTTTAAGTTTAGCAGCAAGGTATTCTGGAACGGCATCAAGAAATGTTTTGGTGCGTTTTTAAGTGAAAAGCTTTAAAAAACGTTTTGCGCACACCATGTATGGCAAATTTTATTACTATACAACCGTTCCTTTATCCTATAGAAGTAACAGAGAATGGGACATATTCTTTATCAAAATTGAATTTATGTCGCTTCATTGTCTAATACCAATGCAAGTGCTTGCAGAGGACATTGAACAGATCCGATACAATTTCTGCAGTAACCAATGGCATGGAATTTGTTTCTGGCCCCGTCGGAATTTCGGACTTTCCCGACTAGCCGACTATACATACCTATATAAGACACTCATAGTAAAATTCTATTACAGAACATAAGGACTGCTGCCAATTATTCTCACGAATTGAGCTTGAATTATTGTTATAGGGTCTTGGTCGGGTCATTGTCATTGTTAATAGGAATCATGACAAAAATGTAAACTTAAAGTACAAAATAATATCACATAATTGCAATTCAATTGATTAATTTAGACTTCAAAAGCACAACACAACAATAATTATTACACAATGTTTTCAACAATGGCTGCTATTTTAAGAATTATTTACAAAAATTACATCATCGACTACAACACTTTTGACTTTTATAATATTTATCTCAATAATGAGAAATTCTATCGAATAAATAGCAGAAATAACTCCCATGTGGTTGAAGTCAACTTTCACCTCTATTATTTACAAAATAAAAATCCAATCCGTTAATTTCAACCCCCGCCCGCTTTTCTGATTCCACAAATTATAATATTTACATATATTTTTTAATTATTATTAATTTATTATAATAATTTTTTTTTTATTATTGTTATTATTTATTTATTTCCATTTCATTTATTATGTATTTCGTCGGTGTGGATCGTTTCAGTTTATTCAATAAATCATTATAGCTCTTTAAAATGAAGGGCCTTCGCAGCAGAAACTGACATGTCAGACTGCCACATCCATTGTTCAGTTCATAATGGAATCTACTCGCATAGTGCCCCATGTTCCTACGCCAATACAACACAATCTGCACAGATTTTGGAGTTTGGGGCACTCTACGCCAGATTAAACGATTGTGCTATGTGTGGGTGAAGAAATTCTGGGAAGAAGCCGGAGATTTCGGGGGTCAAAGAAAAACATTTAGAGATAATATCTGTAGTTCTACACAATTATTACATTAATTTATTATTTTGCAATGCTCCGAAAACTCCCGATCCGCATTGGCTAAATGTTGTGCTCAGGTGAACATTGTAAGGGTGAATCATGACTTATTGCCAGATATGCATGCAGTATTGATCAGGTAAAATTATTGGTATATATGTAATTAAACCCCTTGAAAACCCCGAGAGCACATGCAGTCGTGAAGACTTCATTTAGGTAAATAGGAATTGTAACTATAAGAGAACATTCATTGACATTTTGTTAATCGTTTAAAATATTAAAATCAATTACTGAGATAACGGTTGTGAAGGGGATATTGCCCATCGATAAGCTACAACAAAGGAACCGCTAATGTTTGTAAATCACTTTAATATTATGGTAATATTATTAATTTAATATTATTTTCAAGAATGACGCACCTTCATTGACAAGTACGTCGAAAAATCAAACGCGGTGAATAATACAATCACCACTTAATAAATGTGAGCAATAAACAATATGCAGATAAGTATACCTTGTTACTGGATGGGCAAATAAAGAAGTATC
Source organism: Lipothrix lubbocki (assembly GCA_034696945.1). Taxonomy (NCBI): domain Eukaryota; kingdom Metazoa; phylum Arthropoda; class Collembola; order Symphypleona; family Sminthuridae; genus Lipothrix; species Lipothrix lubbocki. The sequence goes on from JAQGAK010003519.1 coordinate 12,538, forward strand.
TTCCGTATAAGCTTGACGTAGATTTTTCAGTGGAAAAAACGTTTTATTAATTACGTCTGTCATATTTGAGCGGTAGGTAAACAAACTTTATTGAAAGGTGCACACGCACAAAAAAACATTAAAATAAAAAATTGAAAAAATATGTTTCAAAACTCAGCCTTCTGCACTTTATGATGATAATTACTTAACAAAAACAAGTAAGCATACACAGTGAAATAGTTTATTGTCATGATCTAAAGGAGAATATAGATTTTCTTGAAAAAAATCTACTCTTTAAATGTGAAACGCGGTCATCCCCATGGACAGCAGGTTCCCCCCATACCGGGGAAATCTGAGCAGTGAGAGTCGCCGCATAATTCTTGGCCTCTGTAAAATACGAAATTCAATAGTGTTATTGTATTGTCTTCAAATAGATTTTTTGAAATGGACTAAAACCATTAAAAATCATGGATGAAATGAAATAATTGTTCTTAATAACAATTGTAATTTGTTTTAAAATTAGTTTTGTAATTCGTAAGAAATTGCAATATAGTAAGTGGTATATATACACTTACTACCTAATAAATTCTATTATATTCGATATATACACTTACTGCATTAATTGCTTCAAATCTTCATCCTTAGTAACTCCCAAGTATGTCTTAATCCACCCAACCATATTTTCTTGAAAATTTGAGGGGATGTAAAATCTGCCGTTCTAAATCATTTTATCCCACACAAATTAGTATTTTTTTAGAATTAATTATTGGAAACATTGTGTATCCTGTTGATGGTGATTAATGGTAATAGAATCCATTTACGGCATGGTATAGAAAGCCTTTAGAAGATGTGTAATCTTACCAACAATTTTGGCGCTAACGTAAGAGGAATGTTTACTTCTTCGACCGTTCCTTCTAGCTTACTCAAATGAACTGCAACGGATGAATTCATCATCCAGATTCGTTCTGTATAAAACAAATAGGAGGAATTGAGTTTGTATAGTGTAAAATGATGGTACAAATATTAGGTAATATTATTTTAATATTTACATCAATATAGGTGTAATCATTTTGAAATGGTAACTCGTTTCAATGTATATATATTACCTTCCATACTTAACACTTTCCAAAACTCGTCCTCGGCATTGAGGTCAATTGGCAGGATTCCGACGTGTGGCTTTGGTTTTATTACAATGCTTTTACTCGTCGCAATGGCGGCCACTACCACCAAAACGTACAACAGAATAAGTTTCTTCAGCATGACTTTTATCTTTCTTTCGGGACTTCTATCAGTATACGGAAATTTTAATAATTTGAATTATTCAAAACTGTATACTTGATATACAGAAAGACAGAATACAGTGTATTTGGTTTTCGCAGTGATGTCTAACAGCTTTCGTAACAAACTCTGGGCACAACTGTACAAATTGCTTCAAAATAGTTTGCTTTAAATACTTGGGAAATAATTGCTATCAAAATGAGAAATCAAATAGTTTTTATCTAAACATGGTTTTGCAATTTAATGCTTTTTCAGCAATCAAACTGTTTCTGATTGTTCCCGTGCCGTACACATTTTATCTACTTTATTTCATGCAGATATGTACCAATACATAAAGCAGTAAGAGCGCTGTTTATGGTGTTACATTGTTATCTACGTGCTTTGTATCTATCGATGACTATACTATGAAATGAACACTAATAAACGTATTTCATTGAAAGATGCTAATCAAAATCTTTGCTACACTTATTTTAACTTTAATGATAGCTGGTGAAATGTTAGAAGGTATACAAATATGGGAGATGGGTCTAAAAAGAATATATCAGCTATGCTCCAAATTTCTACATCCGTTTACTTCAATTGTTAGATTTGTTGTTAAAGTCATCAATCAACATTGCGGTAATCGTAAGTAGTGGGTGCAGTAAGCGTAAGTAGTGGGTGTAGTCTTCATTGCTTGAAAAGTACATCGGCTTGGGCACTTGGTAATAATTGAAAAATAAAGTGACATATTTAATTTTAATCATTCCACTTAAGTACAAAATGTAATAAAGTTTTTCATTTTTTAGACGTGCTTATGGTGGTATCTATAGTATATCATAATAGCCTGTAGGTATATGATTCACAATTCACAATACTATTTATGACGAATATGAGAAAAATATGAGCTTCCTATACCAGTAAGGCTGGTTCATCCATGACCAGCTCTCTAAATTAATCAATTAATTCATCTAACTAATTATCTTATGTGATTTACTACATCGTCATAGCGCTTGAGAAACTTTCACCGTCGTCGTCGGCATTTTTGTGTGTACTCAACGATCTAACCAGTTGCCTACTATATACCCTTTATTATATTGTTCATCATCATA
>JAQGAK010003520.1:0-14877 GCA_034696945.1 Lipothrix lubbocki
TTTAATGCACGTTGTCTACAGACAGATTGTGAGGGTGAGATTGAATATAAACCGAATCGTTCGAACTGTTTCGGAGTTACCCAGGTTTTGTAAAAAATGTTATCTACTTTGTCGAATTTTGTACAAACTGTTACTCGCTTCGCTCAGTTAACTATCGATTCATCGATTGTAATCTCGGATTTTTTACTCTATGTATATAGCCAGAATGCACTTTTAGAAACGTGCAAATTTTTGGTTCAAGAAATGACAGTCTCACTTGTAATAGTCACGAACAATATTATTGCACGTTGTCGCCATGTTTGGGAGCGACGTCAGCGCCCCTGATAAAATGACCTTTGTCCGTACGTCCGGCGACAGGATATCTCAAGAACGCATGAACCGATTGCCACTAAATTTTTTATACATTTTCTTGGGGTCACTAGTAAGGTCGGTATTGAAATTGGTCATCCGTCCAGTAGTTTTTTTTGAAATAAATTATCAAAATTTTGAAGTTTTGGTTTTTGAGTACATTTTTACGATAACCCTATACTAAATACAAACATACGTACGGATTGCATCCAAACGTAAGCCTGGAGCACTTACATATTTTTAAATCAAAGACTCTTATGAATATTTGCTTGCAATTTTCTTTACAAATCTTTCGATAACTTGTAAACAAACAAAGGGATTTTATCTAAAAAAAAGTTTTATGTTAATTTCTTAGATTTTTTAGAATTTGGGGTTCCTAGTGACATTGCTACAAAAAAGGTCGACATCGGGTGAATAGTTTTTTCGAAAAATGTCTTCGAAAATGTAAATTTTATATGCAATTCTCAATATAACTCCTAAACTAATAGAGGGATTTCATTTAAACTTGTTGCACATATTCCTGGGTTCACTATCTACATCGATGTTGAAATTGGTCCACATCGACTAATACGTTTTTACAGTTTTGGAATTGAATTTTAATTTATTTCTTAACACACCTTCTTCCACCAACATTTCAACGCTGGGCGCTGACGCTGCCCCTTCGCGCAAGCACAAAATTATCGTGAAGCGAATAATTTTGTTATTTGCTTTATTATGGACAGGAAATTACAACTCTCAACTGCACTTACACAAACTGCCAAGTAAATGTATGTGTAATAAAAATATAATGCTAAATAAAAACAAATTGATGCGGCGCGGTGGTTCGATTCTGCTATGTCCAAGCAGACTTCCAGAATTGTCCCTTACCATTGGCTTCTGATCCGTGATTCTTCCTGAATATCGTAATCATGGAAGCAATGCTTAAATCTAATTACTAAGTAATTCCAGCAGGGTTGTAATGTAGGAATAGACTCCGACTATTCCAATTGTGGAAATAAAATCAAGATTGTGCGTATGATGAGGGTGCAAACTTGACTAAAATGAACGTGAAAACAAGAATTTTGAGTAAATTTCAACTTGAGCAAGTACTTGAAAATAAGAAAATCAGTTTTTCCTACATACAATGTTCATATGGTTTTGAGTTATATATTAGTGTAGGATTTCGACGTATTTCAAATGAAGGCATCCCCTATAAAGGGGATTTAGAAAAAACGAAAAAAGTACAGAGTCATCCACAAGTCTACAGAGTTTGACACTTACTTTGCATTAGAGCAGAATACAGATAAAGGTGGACACAGATAAATGACCAGATCGTCTGCAGGACTGCGTATGCCTGGACAGCCATTTGTCCCAGTCTCAATATCGGAGAAAAGACGTGAAGTAACATTTATGTACCTTGACCTGATTTGGGGTTGATACATAGTAAAGATTCTCGTTCGCGATCCTCTTCGAGGAAGTGAAAACTCTAAACAAACTTGAAGAGGCTCAGCAGAACGTGTTGCCATTAGAAGATAATTTGTCCTATTGTTGATTTTAATTTATTTGTGTTGTAATTTTTCAGGTGTGTGAAGTATGTGGAGATAAAGCGAAAAGTTTCCATTTTGGAGGTGTTTCCTGCGATAGTTGCAAAGCATTCTTCCGTCGTGCAGTTCAGAGTGAAAGTCACACCTCTTTCCGTTGTGCGTACAATGGTGACTGTGCTCTTTCAGTCGCTACACGAAAAACTTGTCAGGCTTGTCGGTTCAAGCGGTGTCTTAATATTGGAATGGAAAAAAAATGGGTCATGAACGATAATGAGAGAAGCAGCTTTCAGAAACAGAGGTAATTTGTTGGGAATGTTGGTCTGGGTTGTTCTTTTGGGTATTTTGATTGGTAAAGATTCATTGTGGAAAAATTATTTCAGGCAAGAAAAGAAATTGAAGAAATTTAAGCCAAGTCAACATTACGATGAAACATCCCATCCTGTTTTATCCACACCAATGAATTCGTTTGAACCAGACGTAGCAGATATGCTCAAGTACATGTCCACAGAAGACCAGAGTGAAATAGAGAGACTAGTTTTGAAGTTTCACCAGTCGTATATAGACATTCCTTATAAAGTTTCTCCGTGTTCCCAAAGTCGTAATTCAATTGAAATAATCGAAATGTTCACCACGATTTTACGAAGGATGGTGTATTTCCACAAAAGCCTCACTGACTTCTGCCTGCTTTCCCAAGAAGACCAAAGCACTCTGTTGCGACAAGGGGTCCTTGAGATGTGTATGCTGCGTTCAGCGTTAACTTATGATTTTAAAAATAATCGCTGGCCAATGCAAACGGGTAACATGGAGTTTCTTCGAAATTGCCCTGTTCTACGTGTTGAGGATATGAAGAAATTGGTTTCGCCCGATTTGTATGACATGCAAATGAGGTTTATTTCTGGTATTCAGGAACTGCAGGCAGATGAACCCATTGTTACGCTATTAACATTGATAGTACTATTTTCTCCCGACCGACTAGGATTAGGGGATTTGAAAACAGTAGGCATCGTTCAAGACAAATATTTACGACATTTGAAAAACTACACACAGTGGCGCTTTGGACCTTATGGTTCAAAAATGTACCCTAAACTGCTTACAAAATTGTCAGATCTCCGTCAGCTCAACGATTCCCATAATGAGTATAATCTTCGTTTAGCTCAGCGAGAGGTTAATCAAATTCAGGAACAACTTAGCACAATTAATTTAAATCCGTACACACAATGGGATGTTGTCAAGTGTGATAAGAGTAAGGCCGTAGGCCATGTAGATCCATCACCTGATTCAGAAAATGCTACACAAGTGCCAGTTGTTAATCATGAAACCCAAAACCAAGATTTCGAAGAAATTTCGCAGGATAAACTTACCCTAGGAACGGATAGAATGCAAATGTACAATATGTTTCAAAATGTCCCCCAACCCTCAATGGCTGGAATCCTCTTTTCTCAACTGATTAATCAACAAATTCCTAGTTTGGTTGAAGACTCTAACCCCATAACACATATGTCTGCTTCCAGTCAGAATAAAATTATACTTCAACAAGGTGCTTCAAAATTTGCTGACCTAGATGAAGGTCAAACACATCTACAAACACCAACTATAGCTCAACATAATCCTTCTTTCTTTAATTCCAGCGTTGTTCCTGGAATTTACGAGCCTCAAATTTTACTCGGGGAATCGCCTGTGGAAAATGTTGGTAGTGGTCAGCAAACTTATTCCATCGAGTACAACCAGGGTCCAACGGCTTCACCAAATCCTAAATGTTATTCAGCTTTAAAAGACATTTTAGAAAGCATAGGAAAAAAAGACCCACATTTTCTACAACATATGAAACAGAGTTTAAGTTCTGGGGTTTTAAAGCACTTTCGAGATTCCGTTGCCTCAGTCGATGTGATAACAACAACTCAGAACATCCACTCAACACCAACCACATCAACATCTGTAGTAGCGCCCTTGACCACCAGCTGTCAAGAAGTCGAAAGTTGTGCGCTGGATAATATATGTATGCCCTCTAATCCCTCCATATCTGATCAGATTCATAATATTCTTCAGAGTTTTGGCTATCCGGACTGTGATAACGAACTTGATGATGAGGTTTTGAGTTGTGGACAGGATAGTGGACCCAACACTGATACAGAGCGACCGCACATATTTTACGAAACAGAAACACACTCGCGCTGCCCCTTTTATGGGGAAGCTGTTGTGAATAATCAACAAGTTGACATGGAAGACTTGTTGAACGAGTCGCCAAGCAGTACCAAAGACCCACAAGATAATGAAACAAGTCATTCTGAACATTAGTTGCTTAATACTAATAATGTGCTCATAATTTATTTCGTATTTTGGTATTCCTTGTCATTTGATAAATAAATAAATTAATTGTACCATATAAGTACGTAAATACCTTGTATACTTATAGCTAAACAACATTTAATTCGATTCAATTAACCGTCCATTTATGTTACAATTTGCAATATACCAAAAATACATCTAGTTATAGTTGAATGTTTCCGCTATAGTACCACAAACACATGATGTATGTCTTTACAATCTCCGCAATATTTCTTTCAAAAAGTGTTTCTATACTCGTTTTGTTCTAAATGTTCACATAAAACCATAATTGTGCGTATTGAATTAACTAATTCATTTTTTTTCTTGCATAAATTAAGTACAACCATTTGAAATAATATTGAGCTCACAGTTGCAGGTGTGCTAATCTAATTGTAAGGGTATGGGAAAAAATCGAAAGCAACCATGCCATATACTGATTGTCAGTAATATATTAATAAGTGTAAACTGTGTAGACAGTTTTCGCACGCAAATTTATTTAGGACTACAAGTTCACTGAAGTTGTGCATGCGCATAATTATAATAAATGCGTTTTACCTATTATTAGACCCCAGCTACACCACAACGCTTTACTGAAGTAAAAGGTTTGTTCCATTTGTTCAAGTAAATGTTGGCGCGCCATATATTAACAAGCGATGTGGCTAGACAACAGGGCAACGTTATACTTTCAACTGCAGTAATGACATTTAGGTACAATCGTACAATGGTTAGTTTTACCGGGGAGCTACAGCGGATTTATATATGTTCTTACGGTCACTAGTAAGGTCGGTATTGAAATTGGGTAAAATCGGGCAAGTAGTTTTTTTAATGATTAAAATTTTGAAGTTTTGATTGTTAAGTACATCTCTTAAAATGACTCCTAGGTCCTAGACAAACATACGAACTGCATCCTACTGTTCAACATTTGTACTCAATTGTGTATGTGACCTGTGCCGTACCCATTACCCATATCGTTGCCTTTGGTCCTAATATATTTTAGTGATGAGACAATACTATTAAACTTTCGTGGCAGCGCAACGTGTGCTGTACCACATAGCTTTAAACTCTTTACCCTTACATCAATAATGTGGCATTTATGGTAGCTACGGGTAATATACATATCGCAAACTATCGGAATAGTTTTATTAGGCTTCAATAGGAAAAATTTAGCCAAAAAATCCCACAGTAAATTAAAATTTATGCTCAAGAAGAATTATCCTGCGTCAAATAGGATCCATATTTATGTACATATTTATAAAAAATTAACAAGAATTTTTCTGTAATTTGATTAGTTCTTCTGAAGCATTGTAGACACTGTTAAATCATTACGGATAGACAATCAATGTCAAATTAGAGTAAAAGATCAAATTGCGGTGTCTCCATTTTTCTTAAATGCAAGATGGACTACTGTACGGGTTAACTTGAACAGGTGTAACCCACCTTGCACTCCTTGAAAACACATTGAAAATCGCAAACAAAATATTGTGCGTAATAAAAGTAAAAAGCTACCAATATGTGTGTGTTGTCCAGTACAGTAAATCCCAGCTGGGTTTAAAACGTTCCGTGACGAGTGACAACGATGACTTTAAGTAGGAATGTGCACGACAAGTATGCATGTGCATTTAAAAAGACACGGCTTTATATAACAGATTTTATTATAGTAATAATATGTAATTGAGGGGATTGTTTCACAACAAAATTTAATGAAAAATCTATATTGACTTACATTACATTAACTTATGTAAATTACGTAAAATTATAACTACGTAAGCCATAGTAATTTTTGGAGCCACACTGTCCTACTGCACTTCCAAGTCAGTTCTTCATTTGACCTTTTTCTTTTTTTTGTTTTTCTTCTTTTTTTTCTTTGACTTCTTAGATTTTCTTCGACTGGAGTCGTCAGAACTTGATGTTGACGAAGAATCGCTCCGCCTTCGTTTAGTCTTCTTCTTATCTTTCCTCCGCTTTTTATCATCGCGTCGACTGTCATCGGATTCTCCCGAAGACCTATCCTTCCCACCAGATTCTTGTTTCAAATGATCATCTTCATCAGATGATGACGAGCTACTTTTTCCTGGTTCGTTCTTAGATGCTGTTGTCGATGACAATTTTATGTTAATCCTCCCCTTTTGCTTTCGCACTGCTAGTGGTATCGGATTATTTCCAGATAAAGATGTGACTTTCCACGCAGAGTCAACTTCTTTGGGTGAGTTTGCCACGTTCATCTGCAACGTATGCATATTTTCGTGTTGAACGTCTTCAAATTCAACACCACCGATCGGCACAAATTTATTTGCTTGTTTTTTCCACGCCTCTTCTTCATCAGTCTTTTTTGTTTTGTTTACAACTGGGGGAACTAATGAAGTACTTTCTCCAGGAGGCGTGGGTTCACGCTCTAACATGAGTTCTTTAATATGAGTTGAATCTCTATTAGGTACACGCACTCGTCCTAAACGATTCGATTCCGGAGTGCTTTTTGAGTGGCTCTCTCTGAGTCGTTCTCGATTTCCTTGGTGAGACGATGTTGATGGAGATCTACGCTGCAGCTGCAAGGGGCTTCGCTTCCGATTCACATTTCTATTTCTAGTGCGTGAACCAGATCTGGAACGTCTTCTTGGTCTTTCTCTTTTAGATCTAGTCGTAAATTAAAAAATACTCTTTTTTTAAATTGTCAATTATCACCAAGCTCGGCTTTTACTACAAATAACATTGAAAATATTGGAATACATCCATTAACTTGTACAAAAACTACAAAATTCTTACTTAGAAACTGAACGTTTCAGACTCCGACTTCGTGATTTGTAAATACCACCTCTATGCTTATCTCGACTGCGTTCACTGTCTTTTACTCTATCTTTCGATTTCGATCGATCCTTTTTCGAACGCGGAGAGCGACTGCGGCTCCTCGAATTTCTTCGACGGACTCTGCCACGCTCCTTGTCCCGATCTCTAGACGGCGCGTTTCCAACTTGTGACTTCATCTGACGTTCCTTATCACGCTCTCGCAGCGGCGAACGATCTCTTCTCGACATCGATGATCCTTCTTCTGAAACTTTGGAGCCTAAGCGGTCTCGGACAGATCGTTTAATGGATAGACCTGATCCCAGTTGAACTTTAGAATCTGGATCACTAACCTTGCCTTTTTCGGCGACTACAAGAATAATAAATAAATTGATAAAAAATTAGCACATAATATAAAGCGAGCACTGTATCATAAAATCAAGGCTAGGTTATACGTTATTGTCTCTTACATTTGGGTTTATCATTTTCAGGAACTTCCGTTTCTACGTTTTCGAGATACACCTTGCGCTTAGAAGCAGCGGGTGGTGGCGGAGAGGACCGCCTGACTCCGCTTGATGATCGACTAGAACTATGAGATATAGCACTGATAGCTTTCGCAAAAATGGCATTTTCAGCTCGCTTCAAAACTTCGGAAGTTACTTTCTTGTCAGCGGACAATGTGATCTTAGAAATCTTTCCGGTACCATCGTCTAGGGTAGACGAATCTTTTGTGGCGATTAATGTATTTCCTTCAGCCACTTCCACGGAGTTCTCAGGGTCATCGTCTTCACCAAATTGATCCCACTTCGATATAACCATAGGGATTTCCTCTTCTTTCGTCGATTCTATAACACCTTCGTGTAAAGATGTTGAACGATTGATATCTCCTATTTGGTCCACTACCCCTGCAAATCAAAGGAGTAAACATCATTTTTATGTCAAAAACCAAAATACTTTCATACATACAAATTTTCGTACTCGTCATTGATCTACATCAAATGCAATAATCTAACTGGAAAAACGTTTGTTAATATTGTTCACAATTGAATTAAATCAGGTTTGATTAGATGTACGTACGTTCATCCTCATTATAAGTTTAAAAGTCCTAACTCTTTACACTGAAACCCAACCAAGTGTTTGCGGACTGCCCAAAATCTAACCTTACTCTATTATAATTCACCCCGTCATGCAAATTAACCCTGAACATAACAAGCTTTTAGCTTTCAGTTGTGCTGACATCTTACGATATCACAGGCAAATGTCAACACCAAAATTGGACTAGAACCTGCTGTTTACACAATTTCGTAAAAATGTTTCGATTTTTTCTAGAAGGGGGGGAGTCATATTAAAGCGAGTAATGCGCTGCGATGGCCAAAGATCCTTCAAGTAAAGAGCGTAGGAGCGATCGTGTCAAAAAGAACACGGGATTGTTCACGTATTACGTAACGCTAGTGGATACGGGCGTAAGGTTTTCGTCACAACTGTTACTGGGATGTGAATATCATTTTAACGAAATCCAGGTATCAGGTGGAAAACCTGGAGGATAGTATAAGAATAGATAGCTAATTGGTAGGCTGGAGTGGAGACGATGGTAGATAGTCCAAAATACAGATGCGAACTCTAATACATATACTCTTGTGTTACCAGGGATGTTTTGGTTTAAACCAAATAATTTAAACCATGGTTTAAACAAAAAAAACCTGGTTTAAACCAAAAAACCATGGTTTTTTTGAAAAAAAACAAAAAAACCACCAACTCTGTGTGTTACTGATAATAAGTGGACGCTGCCTTCAAAAAAATAGTCCAGACAGTATGGGCAATATTGCAAGTTGCTGTATAAATACGCAAATACAAACAAGAAAGAGACGATACAGCACAGCAACCAGCAACACTATTGTAATTTACAATCCGAAAATCGGAAAGGAAAAAAAACTAAAAATCGGTGTTTTCGGATTCTTTTTAGAGAGCATTGAAGAGAACGTGCATAGAAAATGTTAGCCCTGTCGCTCATCATGTTCCCGAGATGTTCTGGTTACATTTTTACGACAATCCAAAATTCAAAAATATGGGACATATGTACAACCTTTGGACACCGGCCCGACAGGACCCATGTTATCTAATGTCCCCAACTGATTTTGACGGAATTTTGGAGTTGATTTTCAAGCAACGTTTATCAGCAAACAAATTATTTTTGTAGAGAATTTAATTTGCAGTGAAATTTTTCATTCAGACTAGATACGTGAATAAAGAATTGAAATAATTACCTGGTCGACTAATGACTTCTTGGCTGCATTTATTTGAGTCTACAAAGTTTGGATCGAGCAGATCTTTGTTAAGATCGCCGGTGCTCGCAATTCCCTGGGATGTGTCATTGAGGACGGTTCTAGTAAAGTGAATGTCATCGTAAAGGTCGGCATCGACTATATTGAGTCCAGCGGTAAATGTAGACTCTAACTTATGGGGGTCGACCTCAATGTCTTTTCCTCTTAATGTCTGTACAGGCCCATGTGAGCACCGTTCAGGAGATTTCACCGTTGAGTCGCAAACAATTACGGTAAGGTTAGAATTGGTCGCATCCAACTCGTGTGTAATTTTGTCTGTCTCTACAGACAGCGTAGGGGGTTTTTCAAAATTTGTACAGTCTTGATCATCTTGGCCCAAGAGTTCTTTGCTTGTCAGAGGAAGATTTGCTTCAGTGACAGAACTTCTCCTTGAAGGCCCAGTTTCATCGGCAGTTGTAGTCGTGTGCTCATCCTCTGAACCATCCTTGCTGGCCTTGTCAGATTTTACTTTTTTATTCTTCTTTAGTTTTTTTTCCTCTTTCTCTTTCTTCCGTTTATGTTTTTTCTTTTCTTTTTTTTCTCGCTTCTTTTCCAACTTTTCACTTGAACCCTCACGGGACCTCTTTCGATGACGTTTCCTACTATCAAAATCCTTTTGAGGGCCAGTATCTATTTCACTATCAGGAGTTAAACTTACACTCAAGCTCTCGAGATCACCTTCTTTATCGGAAGGAACATGAGACCGTCGCTCCCTCTGAGACTGAGACACTGAAGTCTGTAGATGACGTGATTGAGTTTGATGGTGTTGATGGAAGGAATAAAAAGGATCCCCGTGAGAAACCATGTTGGATATAGACCCTTTTCCAGCAAAACTGGCTGGTGGGGCAATGTCGATTTCAAAAAGAGAAGGAACTGGAGTTAAATTACTTTGTTGTATGTGAGATTCTGTTCCAGGTGGAATAATTCCCGGATCAAAATCATATTGCACTTGTCGCTGTAAGTCACGATCACGTTCCCTTATATCCCTACCGCGGTCTCTGAATGAACTACTTGAAGGCCCGGCTGTGGAATGATGATGCAAGGTATCCCGTTCACGATTAGCTGAACCACCACTTCGAGTTTCAAATTTAGCAAGTCCTGTTCCTGAAGTTGAAATTTGATCATATTTTTGTGAATCAACAAATTTGGTTATTCCGCTGATTTCATATTTCGAAGATTCATTGTAATCTCTACCTGTGGTTGAATACTGTTTGGTACTATTTGATCCGCTCGCGGATCCACTAGGAGGGTAGTAACGACTTGCTCCACCTTGGCTACTTTCATACCGAGAAGACCGATCGTAAAAATCTTCTTTGTCTTTTCTAACGGAAGGAAATCTTGACGGTGGTGGGGAAGGAGAGAAAGGTGGCGCCCTGCGAGGAGATCGTCTTTTAGAAAGCGGACCCGGTGGAGGAGACAGAGACCGATTCCTTGATCTTGACCTTGATCTTATATGCCGTCTTGGTGGAGTCCTGGATGGTGTTCTTGAGTAAGACTTCCTACGTCGTAAAGGAGCTGGTCTCTTTCGCTTAGGTGATGGTGACCTAGAAAATGAACGCGACCTTGACCGTTTTACGAAAGGTGAAGTAGGAGATCTTCTCGCGGGGGAGTAAGAACGTGACCGCGATCGTTTACTAATTGGTTGCTGTTGCTGCTGTTGTTGCAATTTTTTTCGTCTGTCTTTCTCCCGCATTAATCTCTCAAATTCAAGCAGCGGATCATCAATGGCTCCGGGTCTAATTTCGTCAGGTCGATCTCGATCCCTTGACCGGTGATCCCTAGGAGCAGGCTTTCGCATGCTACGGTCCCTTGAACCAAAGCGACCCTCTCGTTCCCTTTCGCGGGGAAAATTTCCTCTCATAGGAGGACCACCACCTTGATGAAACAAAGGTGGATGTCCGGCATTTCCTGGAGGTGGAAGCCTGTAGTTACTATGGTATGGAGGGGGGAAACTTTGATTTGAAGGTATGTTCAACGGCGGTGGAGGTCCAGACCCAAGTGATGCACCTGAGTACACGGTCGAGGGTAACCCATGAGGACCCTTTGGTTGAGAAGACCCGCTTTGCTGAACTGGATTAAATCCAGGCGGCGGTTGGGTAGGATTGAAGGGCGGAATTGCAGGAAGTGGTAGCAAACTTCCACGACTAGGACCATCGGGGTTGCCAATATCTCTATCACTTCTGTCTCGACGTAAATTTGCCTCCTCCCTTCGATGCATGTTATCATCCCTTCCACGACCTGTTGGTGTAGGAATTCGGTCCTCACCTGGAGGTAAAGGTAGCATATCACCAAAACCAGGGGGAGGAGGCTCATGGCCGTCTTGAGGAGGGCCAACTGTGACAGGAGGTTGCCGTCGAGGGGCTTGTGGCTGATGATGTGCAGGTGGAATTGGAGGCATTCCACTCTGCAGTGGCGTTCGTGACTGTCGGTAAGGTTCTTTCGGTGGCCGATTATGATGGGGTGGTGGATGATGATGACCAGGCTGGTGGGATTGTTGGTGATGATGTCGAGGCACGTGACCTTGCTGATTTCCATAAAAATTGTTAACAGTACCTATTGTCCTTATTGCTTGTTCATTTTCTTGACTTTCTGTAATTCTAGGGGATGCAAACGGTGAGGGTATTGAGCTGTCGTTAAAATCGTATAAATCCATTTTTTCTTCTTCATTGGTTGATAACCCTGCTTCTTCCTCCTTTTGTTCTATTTCAGGGTCAACTTTTCTGGGCGAATGTGGAAACAAGTCCTCTGGTAATTCATCTAGAGATAATTTCCTTCTTGCAGGCTCTTCAGATTTTTTCTCGGTCAAGTCTACGACTGGAGGATCTTTTTTTGTACTTTCCGACGTGACTTGTGGTTTGGAATACCCTGTTTTATTTTTAAAAGCGTTTACTTGAGATCTTAAAAAGCGATTTGGAATTAGAGACGTTGGTGAAATTTCTTTTTCGTGACACCCTGGGCACTCCTGTTCATCAGAATCCAATAAAGCTTTACGAATACATTCGTCACAATAAGAAGTAGCACAGCAAGACACCATTAGTGCATCTGTCATTAAGTCATCACATAAGGTACACACTAATTCGTCAGGTATTTTAGGCTTTGGTGGAGGTGGCTTGGTTGCAATTTTATTTTTTTCCATATAGGCTGCGTGATCAACGGCAGGAACTGCGTACCGACCTTCGGGTGTCATTTTAGCACCAGGTACATCTGGACTGTCAACATGAACCATGGAGCTTCTTGGGATTCCAGTACTTTTCTTAATGTCTGAATGTTCGGACTGTAATGGGCAATCTTTAATCCAATGACCTTCATTCTTACATTTGTTGCATCTATACGTAGCAGGGACTCGACCGTGTTGACCAGACCCACGTATTCTAATATACTTCGAAGGGTCATAATCATCTGTTGATTGCTTCATCATTGCTTTAATTTTCTCCTCTTCAGTAGCATCCATAGCTGTCAAATCAATTCCAACAGCAGTTGGATGTTTGATGGATGCTGGATTACTCCTAGAATGATGTTGACGCTGATGGAAAGGTGGACCTACTCCTCCAGGGCCATTGGAATTTCGCTTGCTAATACCCGGAAGTCGAGCAACAATTACAGATGTGTTTTTCGGTATCAAAGCGGCATCATCTTCATAAACTTCTTCTGTCTGGGCATTCATTATCTGCAGGTCGAAGTCATTTTGTTTCAGGTGTTTTTGATCTATTATTTCTTTCTTTAGGTCCGCAACCGTTATGTGTATTCCGTCAAATGTGATGGTTGAGTATTCAAGAGCTGCTTTAAATTTGTAATGGACCGACATTGTGTACACTAAAAACAAAAACAAACCATAAGTAACGTACAATCACTTATCGTCTTTTCAAACTTGTTAAATGCAAAAAAGCCGTACAGCAAACTTAAGTTTCCATCCACTGGTAAAATTTTAAGACGCGAACTTTCAGATAATCCCACCGGTGACCGGGGCTGTAGGCTCAGTAGGCTGTCTGTATTCTGTAATAATTCTGTTTAGTCGGTATTCTCATCTCATCCTCAATTTCTCTATATACGGTAATAGCTGAACGGCACGGCAAGTGAACCAAAATATTGTCATTGCATTTATCCCCAGCTACTCAGAGGGGGCCAAACTGTGTTTGAAAAGAAGCGCCATCATCACATTACCATCAATAGACAACTAACAGCGAGAGAATCCCAGAGTCCCCGTAGGTTTTTCCTAAATTTAGCCCAAGTAGGCTCAAGGGTACGTAAGCTGCTTGTTTCAGTTCAGTAAAGTTCAATTTTCAGTATTCTTCAGTTTGAGTCCGTAGGTTGTACGTAGGTATTATTGTGTTATAACATTACACTCGTACTCCCTATGCTACTTGTCATTGCAATGTATGTACATATGTCCAGTTCCAGTATTTCCAGTTATTCAGTTCTGATTGCAGTAGTGCTTCGGCAACTTCGGCTACAAGTACTCTTAAGTCCTCATGCTCTTCAACTCCTGTATAAACAGACGCTATAAATGTATTTTCTTTTTATAAAGTATGTACTTTTTCCCAACTCTCTTCATTCAGCCAGAAAGAGCCAGCTCAACTCTGCACAACATACTCCACCATTAGATAAACCCTATCCTATCCTAATGTGTAATGGTTCAAGTTGAAATCCTCACGTCACAAGTCACAGTCGCAGTGATAAACTGTAACATCTTCAAATTAGTTCCGCTCCTTTTTAGTACTTTCAAATCAATTGAGATGAGCAGAGTTGTAGTTGCAGAGTTGGTGTTGTCGAGATGAGAATGAGAAGACGAGAAAAGACACTGTAAACTTTAATGTCGAAAGACAACGTACGAGTTACGATTACGAGCCACTTCGAAAAGTTCGAATTCGAACGACGTGAGAAAATCGAGGTGTTCACAATCAGTAGTCAGTAGTACTCATCATTAAAAATGCTGAATGAAACCGACGACCGAACAAATTGTTCAAATCTTTCCTTTCGTATTCATTCAATATTCCTTTCCCTGCCACGTGAATCCACTCCTCTTCAAGCACCAAAATTTAATCTCACTGTATAGTAAATAGTAACATTGAAATATCAATTCTGGCTGCTGACTAATTCTGACAGACGAATTTATACCCTACTATAATTACAACTACAACAAACTCCACATCCACACATTCCAGAATCCAAACTCCAATCAAACTGTCAACTAGTCCAACTCCAAAAGTCCAGTTAATAATACTTCCCAATCACCAACCAGATGACCAGATCAAAGCCACAGTAACACAGACAATAGACTTTGAAAGAGACAGTTGTTCTTTCATTTTTCACCAACAATAAAATTGCATTTCGATTAATTTCAAATTATGTGACTAAACGAGTTGAGAGTCCTACATTTTAAACTCATTTTGCAGCAAGTTTAATCAAATTGCATTTCGTGAGGAAGTGTCCTCAATTTCTCAATGCATTCACCCCGAGACACACAACCAGAACCACTGATATTTATCAATACGCCAAACGGTTGTCCGCCCCACTCCGCCTCCACTACCAGGATTTTATTTTTGTCTAGTTTTGACCATTTATGTAAAGATTACGTAAAAAAT
>JAQGAK010003521.1:0-14876 GCA_034696945.1 Lipothrix lubbocki
CTATGACTTTTTGATATTTGCGAGGTTACCAAAAAACATTGGGTTTTTGACTTTCAGGGTAAGTCTGAAATTACTGATTTTGATTTTAAATAATGGTAAAAAGCCGAAAAACTTGAAATAATTTATGTGAATTTGGAAAGCCATATTCAGCTGAAACAATGATAATGACTAATTTATTAAATTACATATGTGCAAACACACTCACGAATATACAAATCCAAAATCCAAAAATGTATTTAAAATACGTATTTGAAATACATGTATTTTAAATACCATGTATTTTGGACATCTCTGCTAAATTGGTCACTGAGCACTGCAGATTCACATAATTAATTTTGATAGATAAAACATGATATAACTGATAGAAAAAAACCAGAGCTGTTCTCAAGTTCGGTTTAAACGACGAACCGGACTTGAACGTGGCCTAAACTTGACTATTTTCACAATTCCGAGATCTGAACTTGACCTAAGCCCCTTAAGTTCATGCTCCAACCTGACCATGCAAGTTCAAAAAGTTCAAGTTAATTTTCATGAACTTGAACTTGACGTCAACTTTACATTCAAGTTATACCATGAACTTGACCCTGAACATGAACTTTACTTTTCAAGTTACCATGCAAAAAATATTTTTAGTAGCAAGTAGTGTCTTTCAATAATTTATGATCATAATATTTTATAAATAATCTTATTAATGATCATAATTATTTATTATAGGTACAACCTTTAAATTTTAATAGAATAATCCCAATAAAATTTAAAGGTTGTACCTATAATAAATTAACATGATCAATAATATGACTATTTATAAAATATTATGATCATAAATAATTGATTAGTAAATAAGACGATACAATAAAAAAATAAAATATTGGGTTTATACTCCGATACATCAGCACACGAGGCCATTACAGAGTTGTCAATCATCTTATCTCTTTATTCAAATTATTCGAATTTACATAGTATGCTCATCTCCCTTTTAGTGCTTCCCTGAACTCCCTACTATTGGTTTAAGGTGCGTACAGCCAGCGGCCACACCAATGTTCAGGCCACTTTAGGGAGCGTACAAGGTTGACGGGTAACTATGGGTGGATTTCTCCACCCGCTGGAGGAGCTATTGGGGGCAGGGGAAAAACCACTTGGGAAAAAATCCCTGCCCTGTAGTGAACGATCTAAATTCCGCGGCGGGATTCGAACCCGCGTACCAATAGCGATTTGGTGCAATGCTCTAGCCACTAAACTAGAACTACCTCCACAAGACGATACGATATCATGTCACCCAAAGATTTTGTTTTGAATGAGTAAAATATCCACTTGCCCTTGGTGTCCAAACTTCTGCTTTTGTTCTGAGCAAAGACTGATACCGGTAGGCACCCTTTGCGGAATTTGCGACAAATTGAAATATGCGCGCTAGACTTGTCATCTGGGTAAATCTTGATCCCTGATATCTGTACACTCCAAAACTGAAAAATCATTTTGCGAAACTTGCTAAAAATGCGAAATGAGATTTCGGTCTGCGAAATTCAACATTTGACCAAATTTCCATGTTTAGACTAGGATTCAACTAAATTTTAAGATTTTTGTTAACGTTTTTCACTAATAAACATCAAATCACAGCTGGGAGACTAGTCCTTATTGTACTGAAACTGGAATAACACGTTAATAAAGACATTGAATTGAATTGAATCATTTTAAAATTAAGGTAATTAATGAAAAACTTAGCAGTTATTTAGAATAGTAATGATTGATGATCAATTTAACAAAAACATGCATTTCACTTTGAAAAGTTTGAAACTGAAAAAAATAAAATAAAACGCCCAATTTTAATTAAGGATAATCTGCAAGTATTATAAAAATTTTAAAATAATTAGTTTGTCTTGTAATC
Organism: Lipothrix lubbocki; assembly: GCA_034696945.1. Classification (NCBI taxonomy): domain Eukaryota; kingdom Metazoa; phylum Arthropoda; class Collembola; order Symphypleona; family Sminthuridae; genus Lipothrix; species Lipothrix lubbocki. Next base: position 1,883 of record JAQGAK010003521.1, read on the forward strand.
AGATATTCTCCAATTTCAAAGATCTTTTTTAGGACACCGTGTTTCAGCCGTGTCAGATGAAAACAAAAATGTATTTACTTCCCCCTTAATTTCCGTTTTTGGTAATTGTTTTCGCACTTGTTACCCCATTTGTACAAAAAACGATCCGATCAAATAATTTGTATTATTTTATGTGGTCCTTCATCAACTTATTAGCAATATAGTTGACGTCAGCTTTAAAAGACCCCTTTATAACAGCATTTGCATTATAGAAACACTTGCCGTGGATCCTATGCGCCCATTATGTTGCACTCCCACTATACCAGCATTTTGCTTATAAGAACCCAATTTTTCCGCTTTATAGTGCTCTTTTATAGCAAGTAATAATATTGACTGCAAACACTTTTTGAAACATATTCCGCCGTTAACAATTTAATTGATCTTGCTTTTTCAGTAAAAACTTTTAATGTTGAGGCTACTTTCGTTAAAATTAACTTTCATTAACCAAAAACGAAATGTCCAAAATTGATTGACTGCCTACTCTATTTACAGGTGCATTTGCGCATGTGTAACTTTCACTCTGAAAATTGTTGAAAAAAGGTAATATGGGTAAAAATTAGTAAAAATGAGGTATCAAAGTAGCAAATAATTCTCGTAATACTTTTCAAAACAAATTTGCCAACTACAAAAACTGCGATATCGGTTTTTGCAAAATTTGAAAAGCAAAAATTGCAAAAAGTTTGGATTCTTATTATACTTATAATCTTTCTTGTGATAACAAAACTAGACAACATGTTGCATTTACGTTCTACGATCTTGACAGTTTAAAATTTTTGGTACTCGTACAAACGTAAAAGTTTTGAGGAAGAATTCCAGTCAAGAGTCTGTTTTTTGTTTATGGTTTTTGATGTAATTTATAACAACTTAAAAAGTCAAGTTCAAGGTCAAGTTTATGCTTTTGCTCGATCTAAACTTGACCGCGATAATGATATTAAGTTTCACATGAGGACCTGACCATGAACTTGATGCGAACTTGAAATTTAAAATTACTTTAAAACGCTGCATCACTCAACAGTAAATACATTATTTAATATTACTCCATTCTTTTTTGAGATACGCTGCCGACAAACGTATAAACATAAGGACAGGGAATTTTAATAGCGGAGCTGAGACGGCCCCTAATTAGACATTTGGATTATTATGGATGTATTATGTTTATTTATGAGTTATCTTACAAATCGCAAAAATTTATAAATTTTGATATTTTCTTCAAACACTTTCGGTTTCAATCAGTGTTTATGGTCCCAAGAATAATAGTGTAAATAGTATGGCTGTACTCCCTATTTCGTTTTGGGAAATTTTAGATCCATTAAAAATGTAATTTAAAATTATGCATTAAAAAAAAGACTCCCCACCCGTTTTTGGAAAATTTAAACAAACAGCTTATAAGTATTCCAAGAAACACGTACACAAAATTTGATTGAAGTTCTTTGCTTATGTTTAACACTAGTTGAGTAAAATTTAAAATGTCAATGTTTGGATAGTTTTTTTGAAAAAAAAACCACTGGACAAGATACTGCAGATTTTCCAGAAAAGAGGCTCTTACATACATATAATATATATAAGAGCCTCTTTATACATATATGTATAAAGGTTTTGCATTATTTCAATTTCATTAAATTAAATTGAATTGCGAAGCGCTGAAATGAAATAAATTGAACTGTTTGAATTTTATTCATGAAAAAAACGGATTGAATTTGAAAAAATGTATTGAATTAAATTCTTCCGATCTCTAGCTGAGCCTGTCTAAGACAGGATATAAATTGAGACTCACTATTAGGGCTGGGAAATCGCGAAAAACACGATAAAATTAAAAATTCATAATAGAGTATTCTCAGCTGTGTAAATTATTTTATTGGGCATCCGAACATACTAAAACCGAAAAAACAAAATTTAAAAATTGCGAAAAACGCGAACTATGCGCGAAAAATGGTGTAAAAACGCGAATTACTGTGAAATACACAAAATTTTCACGAAATACCGCAAAATTTGAACTCCAACCACGTTTTTATAATTAATTGCACAGAAACGTCAATTTTAGTTACAAAAATTAATTCCTATATTATTTTTATATATATCATTATATCATTTTATATTATCCGCGAAATTTCGTCATCAATTTCGCGAGATACCGCGAAAAATTGACTTTAATTTTGCGAAATTTTAAGGGCCAAAAACGCGAAATGGTCCCAGGCCTACTCACTATGTTATGTGATTGTACGAAGCGCTTATGCATATTTTAAGGGCACCCATTTAACCTTGCAGCAGGTATTTTGGCAGCAAATAAATAAATAGTAATAAATAAATTTATAGAAATAGCAGCAAATAAAATAAGCTTAAATTAAATAAACTTGCAGCAAATAAACTTGCTGCAAATTTAATAAACTTGCGGCAAATTTAATAAACTTGAAGCAAATTTAATAAACATGCAGCATATTAATAAACTTGAAGCAAATTTATTAAACATGCAGCAAATTTAAATTGTATCACTTTTCAGTTTCTACAATTTTCAAATATAATGTTACGCTTTGCTCTAAAACAATGTTTTTTTATTAACAAAATCAAAAGCACGACTAAAATACATAAACATTACAAGCAATGTACCTTTATTCTTGGCTTAATCTGTAATGTCCTGGTTCAAATCCATTTACATTCTCCGACGGGTACATCTATAACTGATGTGTAACTAAAACTCTGGTGGTTCTGCTGTCCAGCAAAAGCTTGTTTCTTATGCTAAAAATTGAGTGTATTTATAAATCTGTAAAATTATCAAAAGGCTATTTTAACAAAGATATAGTATTCAAACCTACATGGTAAACTATTATAACATAAATATATGGTAATAAAATTTTTTACTATAAAAATGATAAACTATTAGTTAGAATATAAATCAATTATGAAAAATAAGTAATTAATAATATTTATATAGGCATTTATTAATATTCAACTACAAAAGAATAACTAATGACTAATTATTATAAATAAATAATTAAATATGTAATAATCAAATAAAAATTGTGTATTAATAAATAATTATTACAGAATAATGAAATAACAATTATTTAATAATAAATAATTATTAAATAATAATGATTATTAAATAAAAATTATATTATAATTAATTGATAATGAAGAAATATAAATGCAGACAAATTAAATAATAACTATCTGATAACAAATAGTTTCTAATTTCTAACTTCTATAAAGAATTGGATTTTTCCAAAATCGGTTGTAGTGGACGTAGAAAGACATTCAATATCTAATTAAAAAGGTCCTTAAATCATAAGAACAGATTTTGGGCCAAATTTACCGTTTTTAAAATTCTGAACCGTTTTTGGCTGTAAAAATCAAAATCTTGGAGATATTTAATTTTTTTCCAAAAATACCGTAACTCGCAGACCTTGTCATGGGGGGTAATTCTGAAACACCATAAAATTACCTCCATGGTTGTATTTTTCTTTTGGCCGTAGCTTTTGAGTTACCGGGTACAAAATGGTGAATTTTACTTTTTTTTCTCACAACTTTGGACTTACCGCCACATTGAAAGCGCGTATTATGTATATAAAGTATTCCATTTATTTCAAACATGTTTGATTATATAAACCATATCTAAGACATGTACATACATACTAATATAGCCGGATTAACTTGGGCCGCCGCGCCTCAAAAACAAGCTCGCTGCGCGCTTGTTTTTAGGCTCGTATCGTAGAAAGAGAGCCTATTGAAATGATCGATCGTGTCTGGAGGTCTGTGTGTCTGATTACAAGATATCTCTCGAACGAAATGCCTTGGAAACATAAAATTTAACGCACTTGCAGACGAGGGGTCGAGTAATATACCTATTGAAATTTAGGGTCTTCAGGTCAATCAAAAAAAAGTGATACGAGTTTTTTCAAAATTTGTGCATCAAACTTGGCCGACTTGGTTATATAGTATAGTCGTGACTCCAGGGATACACACAAGCATTTCTTTTCTTCGTGTTTGTCTTTCTGGATGTACATACGGGTGGCCGTTTGTTAACGTTGTTCTCGTTTATTATGCACGTGCTTGCTCCCGTTTGTTAACGTTGTTCTCGTTTATTATGTATTGCTCACGTTTGATTACATGGGGCTACGTTACTTATGCATTGGGTTGCATAGGTGTGCATTGCCGTTGTATTCACATATTCAGCTGTTGTTACCTTCGTGGATGTGCACTTTATTGAAAAGTCTAGCCTGGACACACGCTATGCTATATAAGCGAACGTGTTTCGTCCTATTTGTACATGCTATTGGGGAGTGCCGTGCGCAGTGTCTAGTTTGTACGGACAAATAAATTCCGTTGCATTTGACTACACAGATTATTAAAATATAAATATTATCACATAATGTAAATTCATTTGATCGCTCCACTACTCTACTCTACACGACAACATTGAGCTGCGACCACTATTTACCGCTACACTGCTAATTAGTTAATGCTCTTCCCTCTAAATTACCTCTACATTACTACAAACCATTAAGACAGCGTCCTCTACTACCGCTACCACTACAATTCCAGATCCCGAGTTCCACTCCACTATAACTCCACTATTTAGTTATTATGTCCCGTTAACTACTGCTACCTCTACATTAAAGAACAGTGTGTACATTACGTGCAAAACCATTTTTACGTGTTGTAATCGTTAGTTTGTCAACACAAATGTGTTAACAAACAACAGTGCCTTTATGGGGGCAACGGCAGGGCAAATATAAGATACCCGTTGGTGCCCCTGTTTCTGTGGACACGCTAACTCATTTACCCGTTGTCCGATGTGTTTCAAAGTTTGTACACAAAGTCTTTAGGCATATGGCTTGTTTGATGAGTTCGGAGTTGAACTAAATCGGTTCAACCGTTTCGGCGTTACCCGGGTATTTAAAAAACCGTTTAGGATTTGTGTGAAACTTGGTACACAGTCTTTGGGCAATTAGCTTGGATAGATTTGTATCAGCAGAATCGGCCCGGTAGTTCGGAGTTACCCGGGGTTTTAAAAACTCGTCATCGGATTTGCTTGTGACTTGGAACACATAGTCTTTGGGCAAATAGATTAGACCGGTTCGTATATCAGCAGAATCCGCAAGGTAGTTTCAGAATGACCCGGGATTTTAGAACGTATTTTTTTAAATTCGCAAAAAATCACAATCTCACCCAAACTTTGAAACCGACTTAAATAAATATTTTGGCGAAGATGTCCTAAGTCCCGGTAAAAATACCCGGGTATTTGATTGTGTATTTGCCTTTCTGGTTTTGCTTTTACCCCGCCGGCGCTGCTCTTCGCGAACCGCTCGTTTTTTGGGCGGTCTAAATCGTCCCGGATCAATTATTTTATTACTTTTGACATGCCTTTACACACTTTAAAATTGGGATAATTCTTACTCATTTCACTATCTTGAATTTCAGAAAAAAATATTTTAATTATTTAAGAATTTTCTAATCAAGTAAATTTAAATTAAATAGATTTGCTGAATTGCACAAGGGTTTCGTAGTAAGAACGTCAAAAGTGGAAACTAGACGGAGACTGCAAGAAGATCAAACGATTACCTGCTCATTTAATTTTACATAATGTTTTAAGTCACGTAATGAATGAGAGCAACTTGTATCCAATAAGACAACAAAGTCTGAAATTCAAATGGCGCGTAAAACGTTGTTGTTTTATGAAACCGAAACTACTACATAGTACATACATAAAAGCTCCGCACCTCTACCTACCACTATTACTACAGAATGTCTATGTAAAAAATATCCACTACTACTCCTCTATTCCGCATCTTACAATGCGTTCCTCTACTCTACCTCTAAATACTAATAATCATAATTTAGCTGAAATACTCTAAATATTGCCACTATTCCACTACCTCTACTTCAAAGTAGAGTAGTGGTTACATCAGTTCATTATGTATACATAATTGAAACAAACAAGTACCTGCGCAGTTACTCAACACGCTTGTGAGCAGCAGTTACAAACGTTTCTATATGCTCTTGTCAACGACAATGCGCATTACCACATATAATTTAGTCGCTCAACGTGCTTTGAATAGCAACTTCATACGTTTCTCATCTGCTGTATTACGCATTATCAAAACTTATCAAATTTATCATCATTCATCATCATCTATCATTTTGTACAAAAATTCAGACAAAATCAGATTTTATTTTATTAATTAATTATTTTAAATTATTTTAACTTGTGTATTACAATTCTAAAAATCGGCACTATACAACTAGTTTCATTAGGAACAATAAAGGAATAAATTATATCCCGGTGCACAAAAACTGCGCCCGCTACATGGAGTCTTTGAGGACCTTAAAAAGAAGCCTGTTATAGGCAACTTCCACTGTATAGTTAGATGTTTTTATTTTTGAGTTACGTAGTTTGTAGCAAGCAATAATATTAAATAAAGATAACTTTCAACGAATGCATTGCGTAACGTATTATATTAAATGTTGGAAACAATTAGTGCTATAAGATTAATGCGACGTCTAATTTTATAGTATATAGACTAACTACTATTTGATCCCAAAGTCTACTGAAAAATTACTGTCAACTGTATACTATTCCCCCCAAAAATCTACTATAACCTGTTTTTGACCCTACACTTCTAATGAATCTACTATTATCTGAGCAAAATTGCAACTAATTTTTTTAAACTTTGAATAACATCGCAAATTTGTTGTGTTAAATGCTTATTTCAATATTATGTTGTAACCAGTACAACTACGCGCGCTTCGCGCGCGTCGATCTATTGGTTGGCGACGCGCTTCGCGCATCGCTCCCTATTTGATCTAAAAACCATCTGTTTCTTACGTTACAAACGTGATAATATTGGATATGAATACTGTTCAGTTTTATGAACAAAAATCTGAACAAAATTTTAAGTAAGCTATTTTGTTAGTTAAAACCTGTCCAGTTTATATAGGATACAGTTTCTTGTAATTGTAGCCTGATTTTTAAATTAATCCCACTAGTGGCGTAAACCTTTTTTGCCATGTTAATTTATGCCATATTTATGTCATGCCACCTATATGCCCCCCGTGCAACCCTGGGATGAAGTATTGAATCTTAAGGATATTGATTTACAATTTAATCTTTTTTAAAGAACAAACGTACGCCACGTAATGCCACGTATGCAATGAGGGCGTGAACAAAAGAATATACAAGAGAGCCCTTTACTCAATATATATATTGCTTGCCAGTGACGTGGAATTTTTATGCCAAGCGTTTCCTTCTGCTGCACTATTCAATCTTTATTTCCTCTTCTCTTTCAGTGTGTTCCCTGCACACAAAGCAATTCCACGGAGAGAATAGAATACAGAAATAAGTAACAACTCGACAAACTCCGTAATCCAATTTTGACTTCAAGACGTTCATATTTTTTTCCTCATTTATTCCAAAGTAGTTTATGTTTGACAAGTAGTTTATGTTTATATCAAGGGCTCTTTTATAGTCTACAAAAAAGTCTACAGTATGAGTCTAATATGGTTGTTTATAATTCCGGAGAAACCAAATATCTGACATGAACGCAAACCGTCCTAAAACCGTATTGTGCTTCCGGAAGAATACCTGCTGTTTCTGCCGGAAATTTAAGCCTATTAGCCAATATAATAGTGACTATTATTTCTACCTTTTTTATGTTATTAATACGGGAGATTCATTTTCGTAAACGTGTTTTGAAATAGTGGCCTATATTTCTTAAAACGTCGATCATCCCTGTTTTGTCGTAGGAAACTACGATAAAAACCCTTTCTTGGGACTTTTCTGTCAGGAAAGTTCTACTGAGTGCTTTACAAGTATAAAAAAGTAAAACGTGATCACGAATACAAAAACATTAAAACCGTTTAGAGGAAAAATTTGACTATCCATATAGAAAGTGCAGTAATTTTCCTAAACGAGAAAAGTAAAAAAGACATTGAGTGGGGCACAGTGACATTTGCTGTTGTTCTTCGCAACCATCATCCCATTGCCAAGGTCTATTGCTACTCATCAAGGAACTTCCCAACTCGGCATCGCGAGAGGAGGAACAGAGCAGCAGACGAGAGAGACAGCATAAGGCGGTAAAGTCCAGTTAGCAGAAATTTCTTCCCATCATTATCATCACCGTCGCGAAAATCTCGCAGAGAAGAATCATCTAAGGACTCCTCCGACCTTCGTCTGAGAAATTCCAAACAGGATCATCTTTCTAGGAATTTCCACGGTATCGGTATGGTTAAAATTCCTTAATTATTAAAATTACGACAGAAGTAAAATCTTTCTGGAAGTTCAGGTTCGATTTCGAATTTATTTAAATGAATTTAAAAATTCGTAATAATTTAAAGTATAATAAGAATTAGTAATGAATAAGTATATCACAGAATATTAACATCGTTAAAATAATTATTTGCTTTAAGTTAGCAGTATCAATATATTTGCAATAAAAATAGGATGAGAGGTCACGAATTCTGAAAATGCTTATTTTTGAATTTCAAGTAGGTATTTTATATTTCTGAAATTCAGGTTATTGAACAGAATTAATTTAAATGTCGAAATATTAAAGTAATATCGAGTACACTTACTACATTAATACATTTGCATTAGGAGTACTTTATTTATTTAGTGTTTATTCCACCACCAGCTACAGGAGAACAAGTCATTTGTAGTAAGATTAATTATGCAGTATTGTTAAATTGGGTGGGTCTTCAATCTTCTTGAAAAAGTTAGGACTTCATTTAAATTATTTTATGAGTAATCATAAGTATTATACAATAGAATTGCATAACTCAAAAGACAATAGGACAGTGCAAACTCTCGCATTCTTCTACTTTTGCAATAGTCACTGCCTAGAAAATGTACGAAAGTAATGTAAATATTATATACATATGTAGTTTAATACCTTAGTAATCCTTCGTTTACAAAACTATTTGAACAGGGATTAGGAAAATTTGGAATATTTCAAGTCATTGAATGTTCAATTTAGTAACGAGAGTGGGTCGAGAAAATGGAATTGTCAATATAGATTGTTTGAGGTCATTATTCGTTTAATTTTCAATTTTGTGTGAAAATTCTATTTCCATATTGACCTAAAAGTATCCAGTGAGAATAACAGAGTCAGTTTAAAAACGTGAAAAATTCTAATATATTTTACATTTATTCTAAATCACCAATAGAAATGTAATTTCAATATTTGTTCTACAGGTATGAAAGTATGTATTGTGTAAATCCAGTGGTAGGTATTTGAACTCCTCGGTTTTTTTTTGAATATAATACCTAGGGAATTAATCAGTTAAGTATCAACTACAAAGTTTAGGTGAATAACTTAGTATATCATTGTTGCTCGTAAATGAGTATATTCAATAAGTCAACTATTCCTTATTATTATTAAATGATAGGACAAACAATTGAGAATATTCCAATTGAATATTCTGTGTCTAAGAATAAGTCAAAAACACATACTTTTAAGTAACAACAACAGCCACCAATATTGTTGTTACATATCTCGGAGTTATCTTGTAGGTAACTTCAATTTCAAAAGGATATTTATGTAAAGTGAACAATTAAGGCATAGTATGGTCAGTACAAGATTTGTGACAATAATACTGACTTTTAGAATAATAGAATCTAAAAATATTTATATATAAAATAACATTATAAGCTAGTATGAACAAGTCGACCTGCTAATACCAGTGTCACATCATAAATTATAAGGAGGTAGTACTAGTAATAAGAATGCTTGTCAATATGGGAAAGAGCATAATCTGCATGAAGATTTTTCCAGCTTTTTCTTTTATTAAAATATTATGGTCAAGTACCTAAAAGTAATATAGAATTAGTAATCTCACGTAATGATCTGCTACATTCTATGTTTTCATGTATATTATTATATAGTAAGCAGTCGAGAGTGGGAAAAGTCCAATGAGTTGGCTTTTGAGAAGAAAGGAATCTTCCATAGAGGAGATTAGTGAAGGAATTTACCGGGAGGGGTAATTATAATAAGCAGGAATATCATAGAATATTACCTAGCATTTATTAGAAGCTCATCATAAAAAGAGTTATCTAAAGAGTAATAAATTCATATAAAAAATATGTATGTTAAGGTGGGGCAATACGCTTCTACTCATATTTAATATAGAATTATAAAGTAGAAAGTATATATATATGTATACGAGTTTAATAAAATATAAAAAGTAGTAATATAAACAATAATTACACATAAAGTACGGTTTTTAATTCTGACAGTCCCAGCTTCCAAGTCTGTAGACTGCAACTCACAACAAAAATCCCAATGAGGATTTCATTCGCAGTTTATGTATGTATTATAATGTGGTTAAGGCCAAGCGGCTCATCACTTTTATAATTAGTAAATACATGTAGATTGACCATCTGTCAAAGGGATTAGTCAATTGCTAAGACTTCCAAGTCGTCAATATTAACACAAATCAGAACAATATGATGTAAATTATTAAGAAATAATTAAAAGTGATTTGTAAATCACTAGTTGGAATATTCCAAGAAATATTCAAATCACCGGCAAAATGGTGAAAAGAAGGATGAGAATCATCTATTAGAATAACCGAGTTTGATATTTATTAAAATATTCATCGGTATTCAGAGTTGAGGATTACCCATCAGGGGATCTCATTTCAAATGGAAAACTTCAGGAGAATATTTTCCACATATTTTTGGAAAAGGTAGGGCCTCTAGAACCTTTAAATAAATCAATTATTCAAAGTTGAAAGTTCATTGTAACCCTTAGTACCTTCGAGGGTATTGCAATTAGTTAAAAAGTAAAGTAAATTACAATAGTTTATTTACAAGTCTAATAGCATCCCATTATATTTTTCTTTATAATTGGAAAGGTGTTGGGAATTTAAAAAATATTTTAAAACTACATTAGAGAAATGTAAATTCCGTGCTTTATTAATTTTTGGATTACATTTCTAAATCACATGTTATAATTACAAAAAAGTATCAGAACAGTAGTATGTATGTAACATTAGGGAATTTTAAATGTTAAATATTCATTTAAATTTCAATTATTAATAACACTAAACATTATTATATTCCTTGAAAGACATAATTGATCATTCAATTTTGGAGAGCGAATTCAATTTCTGGCTTTTCAAATCTTGTCATTAGTGTTGAAATACGAAGTGTATGTATGATGTACATATAAATGGAATGAGCAAAGACAAAAATGCACACGCGATCATGTGCCAAAATATGTACGCCTAAAGACCTTGAGGCCATTTGAACTAAGAAGTAAATCAGTAGTTTATATGTATATAAATAGCAGTAGCAGTGAAGAAGGAATTGTGCAGAATTTTCCTTGTGTTCTTAGCAGATGAACATTCGTTACAAACTGCAAAATTTCTTTTTCAATATGTATTATTGTTAATTATTAAGTTTAATTATTAATAATTAAGTTTTATTAACACGTATCAAGATTAAATTTATATAAATTGAAAATTCAAAGTGACGAACTAAAGCAGTCAATGAGAATTAAAAAGTAATTAGTCATTCATAATGGATTGTGACTGGTGTCAATGGAGTTCAAGTAATCATTATTCAGTGAAATTATTAATTTATGGTAAAAGGGATTTTTTCTTCTTATTATTCTTTTTTGCTTATTAAACTATATTAATTGAATTATTATAAAAGCTAGTGGGATCTATAGTAATCTAAGTATTATAAGAATGTAAATTCAAGTTATTTTTTATTATGATTACAATTTCGGGAGTTAATTATTATTACTCACATGATTAATATATATAAACATATCAGTAGCAGAAATTCAAATTAAGGTCACGAATTGGAATGGTTCCGGAATGTTGTCGTAGGTGGGAAATTCAATGTTGAATTTATTGAGAAAACTCAAAGAATATAAAAATTATTATGTCAAAGTAAGTTGAAATTATAATATCGAAATATGTAATATTAATATAATTGCACTAAAGTTCTCAGGAAAAATTATTTTTCTTATCAAGTGAGACCAAAACCAATACCAAATATATATCATGACGCCCTGTTTCTTTAGGTAACTATATTAAAGTATACCAGTAAAAAAAGGAAATCAATAGGGTTAGTATTTCCACATGAATCACATTGAGGAGAAAAGGAAGTAAGTTATTTAGGGAAATATCCACAAACCAATTATCAAGGAAGCATGCCAAAACTTCCGTTTGAAATTCTTGATGGCATTTCTTAAATTATATTATTGAGAATTGATCCTTAATTCAAAATATTTCATTATCATTTCCCTCACTACAATAAACCAGACAATATAATCAATTAATTCAAACAGATCTCTACTGAAAACAGGAATTTCCATCAGACAATTATAGGAAAATCAATTCAATTTAAAGTGTCTGTAAAATGATGATCTTCTATAGATAGAATAAGTTATTGGAATATACAAAGAAATATGCCCGTAGAATAATAAAAAATCAGTTATACAGCTAAATCTATTATGTCAAGTATTTAAATACAAAGACGTTATTTTTTTAAAATGTTTACATCAATTTATAAATTAAATTTTAATTGATTTTTAACAATAATAATAATTTATATTATAATTGTAATTTGTTTTTATCTTTCAGTAATACAAGCTTCGGGGGCTATTTCCTAATGCACGTTCAAGTTTCAAGTATGGGAAGTTAGAAGGTGAAAACGGTAGTCTAGTAGTGGTGCATGAAGATACCAAGATACAGTGACCTTTGGGATACTTCAAGATTTATTCGTAGGAAGCATGTGTACGTAATGTTTTCTGGTAATTTCTAAAAATCTTTTTGATAAGTGTTTGAATATTATCTTGGGTCATGTCTTTGTAGTTCCAAATGTATTACAGTGTATTGATGAGAAATTTTTTTTCATGGGATCTTATTAAATGTACAGTCGACTCTCTCTATAAGAGCACACTATAAAGACCTAGATTTGCGCTCTTATAAGGGTACGCTCTTATAGGGA
>JAQGAK010003522.1:0-14875 GCA_034696945.1 Lipothrix lubbocki
TTTCGAATCACGACATGTCCCCTTTTCATATTGACCCAAAATCATATAAGCTCCTTTTCTAGTTTGTCCGACGATATTCAAATTTTAGGTAACGAAATACACATACTAATAATACCAGCTCTTCTAACAAGAAAACCGCGGAAGTAGTGCTCATTGACCATTTGTATCTGCTTCCCTGTCCTCTGCTTTTATTCCCATAACCAAGCATCTGCGCAGCGGCTATAAAACCGTCCTCGACAGTAAGCAAAGAAATAAATGAGTCTCCTGACGGCGTATCATTGTAGGTATTATAAATCAGCTGAACCAACCAATGAAGTGTCAAGATGATTATATTGACAGGGGTGGAAAAGAGGTTTGTGAAAAGGACGAGTGTGTGAATTCGGAATACTAAAAAATATGGCATTTTATCAATGAAATTATATTCTTAAAGTTGTTGTGTGAGTTATGGCAAACCAATTGTATTATTGTGATTACTATGTACCCATGAGGCACAAATGCGCCAAAACTCCGAAAATTTTACTCAATAATTTCTTCGGGAAATTCCGTTTGTTGGATAGGGTTAGCGGTAGATGCTTTGCTCTATATGGTTCCGTGACGGATTTTCCAACGACGTAGTTATGATTTATTTTAGTGAAAGTCCAAGTGAGATTCACGAGTGCGGTGATAATAGCAAGTACTGTGAATTAAGTAAAACAAAAATTTTACGTATGAACTCCTTATTATGTATGTGATAAAAGATTACAAATTTACTCGAATAAACTGCTTACTCGTCCAGATAGACCTTTTTGCTCCGAGTAGTCCATGAGTGCTGCAATGCGAATACTTTGACGTGTTGTTATATGTGTTGTTATATGTGTTGTTATATGCGTTGTTATATGCGTTGTTATATGCGTTGTTATATGCGTTGTTATATGTGTTGTTGCTATGTAGTTCTGCTTTGTTTTGCATAACAAACGCGTCTTTCCTGGAAAACACGTGAACATACAGCGTATAAAATACATAAGTTTGTAACATCAGCTTAGGAACGGACTTTAGGTACCGTTTTAATAAATCAAACAATATAAGCTGTGCATCGGGCTTGTCTTTGTTAACGTATTCCGGTTTTCTGGGAATGTAATACCTGATGCAAGCGGTAGTACTGAAAAGTAGTGCCCTAAAATCTCTATATTAGGAACATCATCAAAAACAGTTAATTAAGTAAAAGATGTTACGTTGTATTGATTTGACGCATTTTTGTTTTTCTTATCTGACAAAAATCTGAACATATTGTAGATTACAAAGTGAACCTTGTTCGCAAGTGCGTTCATGAAAACTATCGAGTCTGGACTTTACGGTTTGTTCGATAACATCAGGGCACAGTGGCATGAAGTATATTCCTCAAGGGTGGTGGAGTGGGATTTGGGGAAATTGCCGAAAAAGAAGCGACGTACAACATTTGGGCTTTTTCCCCTGAAAATTCCACAAGGCGTAGCTGTATTTACTATTTATTTATTGGGAATTGCGTCTGCATTGGCAATATTCGTGTTGGAAAATAAGGTATTTATAATAATTGCATACTAATGATGTTGATGAAAGGTTACATAATGTTTTTTTTGCCGTACAGTTATGCATTTGAAAATAGTGTAAATCAATTACCTCACAACATTCATAGACCGACGATTCTTCATTGCCTTTTGCAAAATTAATATAACTTTCCATGTGCGTGTAGTCTATAGGACGAATGCTAAACCTGCGGAATAGGCGCAGATTATGCAAATGGCGGCAATTTGGATTTCAGGGGAGACCATTGGGTAGGAAAAGGCTATGCCTGCATTACTAATGCGTGAAAATGAATTGATTATTAACTGCACCAGTGACACGTCAACATTTGGCAAGTGAGAGTGACGGGTTAAAGTTTAGGGACTGACCACGAGTTCATGAAACAAGTGTTTATAGCAGCACCTTATTAGGCGGCAAGTAGTTAAGCATTATAAGGAAGCGTCTTTATAAGAGTAAAACTTTAAACCAAAGTTTATACAGCAAAAAACTTTTACCTCCATATAATCAGTGAATGAAATTAGTATCCTAATTATTATTACAGTGAGCGCTTTACAGTTAACTTCCATTAACACAGACCTGCGTATTAGAGCACACGCCTATTAGGAGAGTTTGCAAAGCCGCTAATCATACGGAGATGTGTGCATATGATCTCTTCATATGAGATAATTCCTTTAAAATAAACTAATTTAAGTGATGTAAAGTGGTCTTGCGTATGCTGCATGACGCCAGCACATAAAACCGCTAAGTTAGACCACTACAAAGGATTCCTGTATCAACTTTCAGTGTAATACTGCTGTAATTTATAAAGCGACAAGAAGATCTGAAACAGATTTGAGCACAAACTCAAACATTGTCAGGATCATGCCCTCATCAACCATATATACTGCCCCCACCCTAATGTAAAGCGTTTTGACACTTCGGAGATACCGTATATAGAATGGCGTCTGACGTCGGGATTTCCAACCATAAAGCGTTTTCGTCGATTTCGAATGGATGTTTGCAGCGGCTGAAAAAAACCCAACGAGAGCGCACATCAGCACTGCCGAATACGTGAACATCAAACTGCCAGGAAACCATCAAACTTAATGCAGCCATATGTAGAGTAGACAATTACGGAGAGGAAGATCCATTTAGCACATGGTATCATCATGGGAGAGTATACCTGCACTAAAATAGAATTTAGTATTTGAAGCTGGCGTAACGTTCTCATAGCTACTTCTGGTGTTCGAATTAAGGCGTTGGTTTGGTAGTTCGCCAGTTGTAAACTATAGAAAAATTATATTCCTATTTAAATGTATGTACACAAATTTACATAGCATTTATAGCGTAGGTTGATAACGTCAGTGGGATTTGTTTCTAGTGACCATGTAATGAAGCAGCAACATATGACCATTTTGTAATAAGTCATATTATTAAAATACGAATTTCAAGTATGTAAATTGATTCCTATCCATCGTTAAAGCTGCTGCCGTGATAAGGATGAGATCGGTTCGGATTAACCCGGATACCCGACGTTGGGTTAGAAAATTTCAACTAAATTATATCACCCAAACGATTTGGATGACCTGTTTCCTAACCGAATATCCTATTTCAGTTCGGTTCAGGTATTAACATGAAATTATCCGATCGGTTCGGTTTGGCTAAACTTATCCGTTCGGTTAAATTGATTGGTAGCCGAATTTGAATAACATGCACAAATAATTAGGGAATCACAGAAAAGAAATCCTATCAATCTACATATATACAACTTGCAAAAACTGCACTTACTTGTTTCAAATTTCTGCTTGGTGATTTTTATTTGAAATTTGACACGTCAAAATAAAAAGGTGAACAAGTCGAAACCTGCGTTTATAGATATTATTGTACAACAATACAATCGAGTGGAAAAAATTATTTTACCTAAAGTCACATTTAAATCTCACAGGATCGACTGGGAAAATATCAGCGTCCAAGCATTGCCAAATTGATATGTTTTTTTTACCTAACATATAACTGAATATAACATATCAACTAATGTCAAAATTGCGATTACCAAACGCAGATTTCTTACCAAACTGTAGAACAATTATATTCGTGCAATTTAGAAACATTTAGAAAAATCGGTTAATCGGATAACCGCCGCAGGGTCTGGTTACAAAATTTATCCGAATCTAGTTCTTTCAGTTCGGTTTCGTTGCTGACAAAACATTACCTAGGAATTTCAGTTCGGTTTCGGTTCAGATTTGCGTTTTATCCGAACCGATCTCATCCTTATGCTGTCATAGAGCCTGTAATTAGAAAACACGCGGTTATGACGAGACTCGACTCGACTTTGTCTTTCTTACCTTAGCTCTTTCAACGCAAATGTTAAGCCGCATAAGATTTCAAATCTAGGTAAGCAAATGATGTACATGCACGACGCATAACCAGACCAGTAATGCAACAAGACATATACTTGACAAACTTGCATCGGAACGTAGAGGTACCACGGCAATTCAAATAGGGACGTGAGTAATAATGGGATTTCCGGGTGCACAAGAGCTATGATTGCCAAAAGGAATATCAAAATGATGAGGCCGTAGTAGAGCATCATCATTATTAGATCTGGTGTGTCCTGATGCATTTTCTTCCAGAAGGACGAGCCGGTCTCACGAATCATGAATTCCTCTGCAAAAAATATGGGTATAATATTTAGGTATATTCATAGCCAAATGCAACCGTTATAATGAAGAGCTTTCACAGCGGAGTCAAAATATAAGTGTGAATTAGGTTCGACCCTATATAAAGATTTGGTTAAGCTAGTCGTCACTCTTCACTGAACTTTTTCTATAAACGAACGCTATAAATCCCCAAAATCAGTCTCTTGTATAGGAATTCCCAAATAGAGAGAGCTAGTATGCATATAACTATTAGCGAAGTTAAAGGTAGGATTAGGGATGCAAGCTGCAAAATAGCAGAAACAGTGATGCAGGATGAGAAGGGATGAACAGGTTACGACCAGGATGAGGATGCTGGATGAGGATAAAGCAGCAGAAGCAGCACAAAATTACATATAGCTTTAGCTATAGCACAAGAGATGTGTTTTGAATGAGCACAAGAACAAGAGTAACTTTAATTTATGTATTACACACTACAACACATTATGATCACCATAGCCAATCAAATATCTTAATGATAAAATAATATTTAAGAATATAACAAAATATTTATAGTAAAATATGGTAACTGTAAGCATGGCAACCCTACACTATGTACGATAAGTAGGCCCAAAAGACCTCTTACAGAGAGAGTTCTTTTATATGGAGATCTCTTATAGCGAGAGTCCAGTGTATTACCTTATGGTCTTATGTAGTGTTGGCAATCAGAAAATGCCAAGGCATTTTGGGCATTTTAAGTTGAGGGCAAAATGAGCGCATAATGTCATTTTGGGCATTTTCAAGCATAAAATCGGGCAAGATTTCAGGTCAATTTTTTAAAAATTTTGATTATTTTTGAAATTTTTTTCTGAATATAATTGCGACAAATATTTTACGTATTTAAAATTTTATTCAAATTACTATTCCTAACTGTTATCAATTTATTGACGATAGTTTGTATTTGTATCGTTTTATTTATTTGTGGTAGTCATTTGAAAAAATTTGAAAAATGTCCGGATTTTCGCTAAAAATGCCCAGTTTTCTGCCCAACAATTGGGCATTTTTAATTTTCTGCCATGTGCAGATTTTTAGGGCATTTGCCCAGTGGGCAGGGCATTTTCAGCAAGGCGGGCAGAAACACAAGGGCATTTTCATTTTGCCAACACTACTCTTATGCAAGCATTTGATTCTTGCACGTCAGTTAAAACCAGAAGAAAAATGTATTCTACGAATGTTGCTGTTAATTTAGTTGCTTTTTTCGAGACCTTCTGAAGAATCATGAGTACACCAATCATGAGTTCCTGCAACCGTAATGCATCCGCTGATCTAATTACTAATTTGACTACTACAGAAAAACGTTTAACACGGCCAAATTTTACAGATAAATGTAGGCCGTTGACAAGAGTTTCTTCAGGTTTGAATATCTAAATTATCATGCATAGTAATTTTCATTCATAATAATATCATTGATAAAATGCAGTCGTTAAATTCTTACTTTTAAACTTTGTGGCAAATTCCAAATACTGCCAATGAAGTGAATACAAATCGTCCCGGAATAGGACTCCGTCGATTACGATCATCACTGGAAAAATTTCGGTTATACATATAATAACCGATGCAATATAGTAAGCTTGTTCCCTGAACGAAGGATTCTCCTTCCGGGAAGCCTGGTAAATTCGAACAATGCTCCAGACGAAAATCGCTAACACTCCTGTCCACGAATAATAAAATTTGACTTTGTCAGCTTTGCCATTTGCGCAACGCAATGATTTAGACTTTGAATTCTAGCGATATGGAACTTGACCAAAAAAACTAAACCATTCATATCCCTTAAAGATGTATTTTGTAGAAATTGGTCCCAACATTCTCCAATTATCTTTGTATAAACCCTAATATAGATGCGTAACTACTCCTGTACAAAACCCGTTTTAATATAGAAATCACAATATTTTTTTCAGTATATGTAATAATTAAAATTTATTTTTAAGCGTGACTGTTGTGATACGAAATATGAGTTTAAGTTTTGGACGACCGGGGTGAGAAAATGTAGGGACAGGTACGGCCAAATGCCCCTGCGTCGCCTCCCGCAGGACAACTCTCTGTGCACGTCAAGATATTCCTTATTTCAGTTTACCTTACAAGTTGTCCTAGATTAAACATTCAGGAAGGGCAAACCTACCGCAATACTCCGCATTATTGGATTTGATCATAGTTTATGCAAAAGTGCTTACCAAATTCTCTATTTGACGCGTGGGTTTAATTTTTAATGCTTTCGTTTATTTAACTGGACAATCGATACGGCTCGTTTGGTTTTATTTCCTTTTTGTAAATTTAATGGGGGAAAATTTTATTTACTTTATACTCTAAATATTGTAATGACTTAATTTTTATTACAAAAAAAACTCCATAACACGGGTAGAATAATAAATCCGATTGTTTAGTCCAGCCCTCTTGCGATTCGCGGACAGTTCCCCCCCCCCCAAAATATTTCTACTACTGATAAATATTGGGAACTCTTGCACATTTTAATGGAAACGTACCCGTTTCCGAAACTAAAAATTTAATTAAAAATGGTCTCAAACTGAATGACAATGTTTGTAACGGCTTCAAACAACCACTAAATTATGTACAATTAAACGATTTTGTTAGTCTTTATAAAAATATTTCTGGAAGAAACATAATACAATATGCATGGGTGGAAATGTTTGATTAAGAATACAATGTTGCTAACCCTTTGTTTTTTTCGGATTTACTAAATTTAATTATTTATAATATATAATTTGAAAAATTATTTCTGATACTCCTAATTTTTTAAACAATTTAAAATTTTTTAAGGATAATGTATAATGCAACTCGCTCTAATCAATTTTATAAATACATACATACATACGCTGCCGATTTAAAAATATTATTTCCGGTCCCCGTGACCCTTCGTCACGCAGTACTTGGTGGTTCTGGGTCAAACAATTTATTCAATACTTCTGCTTCTTCAATCATGACGTGATAATTATTGCATGATGATGTCCTATTTAATAAACTAATTTTCAGAAATTTTTGAATATATTAAGTAATTAAGGGTGAAATGTGTTATGCTTTTACGAACAACAACAATGTCCACAATGTTTTTTTTTTGTTTTCACCTTTTCGAAAGCAAAGTTTTTCCGTTGTTAATTATCTGTTTTTAATACATCACTATAACAATTTTAATGCGCGACACTATAGTAAATGCCAAAAGCGGTAAACATTCGCCATAACGGCCCTTTTTTTAAACCAGTCACCACCCTACGGGCAGAAGGTTTACAGCTCTGAAACTACATTTGCAGCTGAATCAAATGGCGATTCTAATAAAAAACACTTCGTTATAATGGTCAATATGTGGTGTATCGGCTGTTATAATGAGTGTCTACTCTATTCTACATACATGCATACAAATTTTAAAATATAATAAAACTAAATATTCGTTTAGCGGCAACTCAACTAATTTCATACTCATAGTAGTTTTTCTGTAGCCTTCATCATCTACAAACAGTCTCTCCAAAAGATTTCCATACTCCACGGAGATATGTTTATCCCCGCGTTTCCAAAATTCTATTGTGTACAATAAAATGTAGTCAAAATATGTCAAAGCCAAGTTGTTGATTGGTTTATCCGAATGATTCACTTATCACAAAAATTTAGTTAATTACAAAGTTAAAAATACTACAGATTAAAACTTTCCCCATGTAAGCCTTTATTCTTTATATCAGTTACAACTCGCTATAACGGTCGTGCGTATAAAGCGGATACGCTGGACTCTCGCTATAAGAGAACGCTCTAAATCATCAACATTAGTCTCCTGTATCGGAATTCTATTATAAAGAGAGCTCAAATGCATATAACCATTTATGATATACACACCCAAAGGATCTCTTGTAGAGTTCTCTTATATAGAGATTTATTAGAGCAAAAGTCACAAGTACTCTTTAACGACAATAAAAATAAACTCGGGTAACTCCAACACATTGTCGGCGAAGGATCCGGAAGTACCACCTGCACCACGTGCCAGTATCTTAATGTACTAACGCTGGAACGCTCAAAATTCTAAAGTCAAAAAGTACCACAAATGTTTAAGCCCGGAGTTTTGACTTTTGGTATGTTTAGACATTAGTGCAAAGAGGCTTTTGGTACATTAAGACATTCGCCACGCTTGCAGTTGGTACTTTCAGATCCTTCGCTGACCATATACACCTCTTCATAGCGCGTCAATTTTGCATTTATTAATATTGCGCCGTTATAAAGTGTTTCCTGTACAGTAAACATTTTGAACAGCACCCAAATCAAGTAGCAATACATCGGACTTTCGCTTTAAGTGATCTCCATATAAGAGAACCCTCTCAGTAAGAGATTCTTTTGGCCCGCATATCATGCATTGTTATATACATACAAACTCTTTCTATAAGAGAACGTCTATATAAGATGCAGATTTTGGTGATTGATAGCGATCTTTTATAGCGGGAGTTCAGTGTATAAGAAGTGCTCCTGTAGAGGTTAAAATATATCACATTCATTTAATTCTAAAACTAGCCGTAATATGTAGTCTACTCTTATAAGGAAGACTGTTCTAGCAAGTGGGAGAAAAAGACAATTTTATTGACACTGCTCCAATAAAGGAAGTAAACGAAACGACTCAGTATACGTTTACAAAACTTGTAAATTTTACAAATAAAGTATGTATTATTCGCGTAATTATTATTTTTTACACATTTTTTATATTAGTCTAGATGGTTATGACATATCATAAAAGAATGTTTTTTAACTATGCTAACTATATTATTTCATTTAATTTTATTGTACAGTAGAACCTCGCTATAAGAGGCCTCCATATAAGAGAATTCTCTCTATAAGAGATCCTTTGGGCTCGCATGTCGTACATGGTAATATGCATACGAGCCCTCTCTATAAGAGAATTTCTATATAAGAGGCAGATTTTGGTGATTTATAGCGTTCTCTTATAGCGGTTCCACTGTAGTAGTTGGAGTGAGAGAACGTACTTACGGAGGGTGCATTAGTGGGATACCAGGGCCAAGACCTGGCGTGTTCTTGTCTAAAACATTGGGGTACGTAGGTGACACGGAGTGGAACAAAGCCGACCCAGAGCCGGATAATAATTTTGGAATTATTTTAAAGGAGCTAAGATCTACCTGCCACCTCATTTCTATCAAACTTACTTTACTGGCCCCCTTCATAGACAATTTTCTAGAAGACGAGCTTCGGAAGGCTTTTATGACAGAGTTTGCCGAGAAGGTCCACATTCTGGAAGTCGTCTCCACCTACGATGAGCTCAGATTTAAGAAATTCATTAAGTTCCTTCCACTATTGGTCAATTTGGAAGTGCTGAAATTTAATATTCTCGGTTGGATGAAGGAACAACAAGTGGGGTGTTCATCAACAAAGACATTGCCAAATGTCAGGAAATTTTATTTCGGCATAGTTAGCTCCTGGAACGACCTTGAATGCTTTAAAGAGATACTGCGTATGGTTCCAAATGTTCAAGAATTCCATGATGTTCCTGTCCCATTAGCGGCGGAATGGCGTCAAATAATGGGTCCTGACTCATTTCTAAAAATCAAGTCGCTAACATTTCTAGATGAAGAAATGGAATGCGGTTTTCATGATAAGGTTGTGGAGCAACTTCCAACATTTCTGAAACAAATTGCAGCAGAAAATTTGAAGCTTGAATATTTTTCGTCATTTCCTTCTCATTTTGATTTACCAAAGGTTAGTAAGCAAGCAAATGGGTGTTGTTTTCATTTTTTGTTTAAAATGTATATCATGTTTGAAATAGATGCAATATGTGATTTTTAATTTTGATTCAAAGTTTGTTTATATTATTAAATTATGTGTAGTGTGGTGGTAGTACAGAATTTCCTAATTTGGTTATTTTGCACAACTACAGAAGCTACGAGGGCCGATCAAAACAAACTTCCGTCCAGTATTTGAATCGAGCAAGGACACGGCAAAATTCCTCAAAATTAACTTGCGAAATGGACACGACTATTTTAAACCCAACTGTCAAATGAGCGCCGTCAAGTTTCTACAGTTTGATGATAAAGATGATTATAGGTAGGGCTGGGACCATTTGGGATTTTTTAGCCTCAAATTTTTGCAAAAATAGTCAATTTTTTTGCGCGCATTTTCCACGTTGTTTCGCCTGATTTCGCTATTGTAATCCACAATTTGTTATTTTGTATTTATTTTGGCTACATTTTGCGGTTTTTCACAAGCATTTTAAAATTTATCAGTTCATTTCAAGTTCATTTTGGGTTAATTTCAATTTCAGGGATTTATCCAAACTAAAAGTAGATTTTGCAAAAATGTTTCCACACCTGGAAGGACTAGTAATCAAATCGTCGACACTCGAAATTCTCAAACCGACTTTACATAAACAGTTCCCAATGAATATACTTGGGCCCAAAATGTTAGGCAAAATGGTCCGCACGTTAAGACTTCAAGCCTCATTTGCCCAAGCTTTTCAGTACTTCATAAAATTGTTCCCTCATGTGGAACATTTGAAAATGAATTCAAACGTGCCCGACTTTCGTCAAACTTTTCCTCTAATTGCGACCACATGGCAAGGACTGAAATCTCTGAGGGTTCTGATAAATTGCGAATACGGTCTTCACGCCCCTCAAAAGGACAGTATTTCTAATCATTATTGCAGCTTGGATTCAGTCTTGACGGGATTACCTGAAGCGAGCAGATCAAACAGGGAGCAACTTTGTGATGAGGAAGTTTCTAAGCTGCAAGACGAAAATACTTCTCTGATGAAATTGAAAAGTAATTTTAAATAAAATACTATTTTGCAATTATTTTTATCGATTTGTAAAATCTACTAAGAAGCAGTGTTTCTTATTCTTAATAAATTCAGAGAATTTTTTTTCTTTAGATTTACAGAGGCTGGAATTTATATTTGATGGATTTAGTTTCCAATGCAGTCGTTGCTACAGGGATCACGAACCAATTATAATGACAGACAATACCGTTACTTATGCACTGAAAAACTTGCCAAACCTAGAAGTAGTAGCCAGAACGAGAACCGAGGGACCGTTTGAATGTACGAGTTTTATTAAATAATAATTATTATTATTGTTAATATTTTTTTACAATTATTAGTCATTTATAAAAGCTTGTAGGTACGTATATTTTACGCTACTAAATTCTTTTCAGGTGTGAAGAAAGCATTGTCACCCATTGCTGAAGCTGGATACTTGAAGTTATACAATTATTATGATCAGCCGGATTATTCCTTCTTTTAATTTTCTCCGCCGTCAGTAACAAAATGGTAATTTGACAGTTCGTGTTCCCGATTCTCGCGTTTCACCTTGAATATAATTTCCATATCTATTTGAAATATTATTTTGAATTGTTTATTTCCAGCTACTCCAGTTAATGAACATTTTTGCAACTTAGTTCTAGATAATATTTTGAAAACATTTTTATTAAATGTCAGATCTTTTTCACTGTTGTACAGCTTTGTGAAATGTCAAACTGAAATAATAATCCTTAGCCGCTATACTCTATTTTCAAATTTTGCCTAATTTTGTACTTATGTAATGTCTTAGTTTAAATAATATTAGTTAAAAAATAAATAATGTAGCAAGTTTTGTAATATTCGCATCTTATTTTTCAACAGAATAAATTGGTGAATATAAATAAGAATAAATCTTAAAATAAGAATATTATTATATTTCACACTTGCATGAAAATATATTTACAGCGCAATTTTCAAAAAGACGTTATTTGCAATTTTGAACTGTCAGTGTTAAACATTGCTAATTATATGGAAAAGTGTTTTCATGAGGGGTTACAGGCGCGAAAAACTATTTTTAGTGAAATTTCTGGGGTGTCGCAGTTACGTGGAATTTATCCAGATCCCTTTACTATTCCAAATTGATCCTCTAAAAGTTTTAAATCTTTACAAATCGCTGCAATGTCCCACCTATTTTGTATCGATGGTTCTAAACCCGACGCTGGTATTTTGGGAATGCTGGCTGCCCACGCGCAAGATTAAAAATTACAACTCCCTCTACTTTCACGTGACTTGCCATGTCCATGAACTATTGACAATATTTACCACCTATACTTCCTTTCAAACCAAATACCGTATGTTGACAGCCTCTTCAAAGTGTTAAGTAAAGTTGTACAAAAAGATTTACCACTTTAGAATCCCTGCAGAAATTGTTTTTATTCAATTAGATCTGTTTTATAGACCGATTTGTTAAGATGATTTATTAAATTGTGCGCTTGGTGGGCCTGAAATAATTGGAGTGTGAGCATGGTTACGCCTGCGTTTCTCGTCAGTCCCAAGCATTTATGACAAACTAATGAACAGGTTTTAAGCGTTTATAAATGACTAAATAAATTTAGGAATTTGAACCGATCACAGGTAAAAATTGCAATAAAGTTTTTTAGAAAATTGTGGTGTAAGGAATATTTTATTTAATTGTTTAAAAAAGGAGTCATTATGTAATTTTTGTATTCCTATTCAGATATAATTACAAATTTATTCTGCTCACAATTAGAATTTACATAATGCAAACCTTTGGGAACAATATTTATTTTAAAAGTAGTATTAATTCAAATGAGACAAGTCATAATTAAGCGAAATTATAAAACAGACAATTATGGCTAAAGGTAATGTTTTTAGTTTTAAAAGCAGTAATTCAATCAATAATGTCTTGAATTTATTGGAAACGAATTTTATACGTATTGACTAGAACTATAGGTTCCAAACGCTGAAATGACATGAGTGGCTAGAAATGCACCAATTCATTAAAAATACTATCAAATAAATATTTAGATCACTTTCAAGATAAAAAGCAATAATCGAGATCAAGAACGGGCCAATAATAATTTTGCCACAGACGGTGAAGAAAGTTAAAAGAAGGGATAATCCGGCCGATCATAATAATTGTACAACTTCAAGTACCCAGCTTCAGCGATGGGTGACAATGCTTTCTTCAAACCTGAAACAAATCTATTAGCGTTAAATACACCCACCGCGTATTAAATTAAAAAAAACGTTGACAATGGTAATATTAAATAAAATTCGTACATTCAAACGGTCCCTCGGTTCTCGTTCTGGCTACTACTTCTAGGTTTGGCAAGTTTTTCAGTGCATAAGTAACGGTATTGTCTGTCATTATAATTGGTTCGTGATCCCTGTAGCAACGACTGCATTGGAAACTAAATCCATCAAATATAAATTCCAGCCTCTGTAAATCTAAAGAAAAAAAATTCTCTGAATTTATTAAGAATAAGAAACACTGCTTCATAGTAGATTTTACAAATCGATAAAAATAATTGCAAAATAGTATTTTATTTAAAATTACATACTTTTCAATTTCATCAGAGAAGTATTTTCGTCTTGCAGCTTAGAAACTTCCTCATCACAAAGTTGCTCCCAGTTTGGTCTGCTCCCTTCAGGTAATCCAGTCAAGACTGAATCCAAGCTGCAATAATTATTAGAAATACTGTCCTTTTGAGGGGCGTGAAGACCGTATTCGCATTTTATCAGAACGCTCAGAGATTTCAGCGATTGCCAAGTGGTCGCAATTAGAGGAAAAGTTTGACGGAAGTCCGGCACGTTGGAATCCATTTCCAAATGTTCCACATGAGGGAACAGTTTTATGAAGTGATGAAACTCTCCGGTAGATGAGGCGTGAATTTTCAACAAGCGGACCATTTTTCCTAACACCTTGGACCCAAGTATATTCATTGGGAAATATTTATGTATCTTATAGTCGAGAATATCAAAGTCGATTTCTAGTCCTTCAACATGTGGAAACATTTTTGCCAAATCTGTCCCTTCTTCTTCACGAAAGTAAAGCTTTAGAACTTCCGGGTCCGGTTCCTCAGTCGACTGCCGATGCGATTCATAATTCCAATTCGAAGAGAATTCATCGACAAACTGTAGAAACTTGACGGCGGTCATTTGATAGGTCGGTTTTTGAAAGTAGTCGTGTGGTACTCCATTTCTCAAATCAATTTTGAGAAATCTTGCCGTGTCCTTACTCGATTCAAAAACTGGGAGGAAGTATGTCTTGATCGTTTCACGTAGCTCCTATAGTTGTACAAAACAACGAATTAGAAAATTCTGTACTGCCATACGCATAATTTACAATGATATATTTTTAATAAAAAATGGAACCAACGCCCTTTTGCTTGCTTACTAACCTTCGGTGCATCGTAATGAGAAGGAAATGAACAACATTCAAGCTTCAGATTTTCTTGTGCAATATAACTTAGATATATTGGCAGTCGTTCTTTAACTTTGGAAAAAAAATCAGATCGCATTCTTTGGTGTGGTAACGTTAGCGACTTTAGAAATGAGTTAGAACCCATTATTTGACCCAATTCTGCCGCTAATGCGACAGGAACATCATAGAATTCTTGAACATTTGGAACCATGCTCAGGATATGTATAAAGCATTCAAGGTCGTTCCAGGAGTGAACTATACCGAAATAAAATTTCTTAACATTTGGCAAAGTCTTTGTTGATGAACACCCCACTTGTTGTTCCTTCATCCAGCAGGGAATATTAAATTTCAGCACTTCCACATTGACCAATAATGGAAGGAACTTAATGAATTTCTCAAGGCTGAGCGCAGCGGAGGTGCCGTCGACTTCCAGAATGTGGACCTTATCGGCGAATTCTGTCATAAATGCCTCGTCCTCTAGAA
>JAQGAK010003523.1:0-14874 GCA_034696945.1 Lipothrix lubbocki
ATCTTATATTATAAACAAATAAAAGGCTGTATGTCTGTATAATCTATGTGTACAATGTTATATAGACTATGGGAAATTTGATACACAAAAAGTTTGTTCTTTATAGACGTATTTATTTAAGAGTCTCACCTCCCTCCTTCACTCGCTCCTTTCCTTCTCTCTCTTCTGAATGGGCGGGTGAAAGGTGACTGCTCGAGGGATTAATCAAGATTGGCGGTTTGGCCAGCTTGTAATCTTTTTTCCTAAATGAACCCACAACAGTACAAAATGCAGTGCAATCGTCGTCGTCGTCGTCGTCGCTCCACTGACGATTCTATAATATTCTATAGTCCTATATAGTACATACATACATAGTAGTACAAAACAAGATTTTCTAGTGGTTGTTCCTCTCATCTGCTCTTAATAATGTATTAGGCATGCTGCATTTACTTTTTTTCCTGTGTTTTTTTAATACATATTATGAAGGTTGGAGGAGGATCATATAATACACAGAGGTATGCATTTAACTCTACACACACAAACTTACAACCTCTCATCGCCTCCCTTGATTAAATGCACCTTGACTCTTGCCCTATGGCTTGTTATGTAAATAGGACGTATATGTACATATGAACTAATGCTCCATATATGGACAAATTGTAATGTACGTACATATAATACATAAAATGTACATATATAAAAACATATGTACATACCCTCGGCGAAGTATCAAAAAGTACCAACTTTTGTATTGAAGGCATAGAAATTGGTACTTTGGGATCTTCCGTCAAGGATATGTTAAAAGGCTTAAAACTTTTACCGCCGTAATTGCATGCATTTTTTGAAATTGTATATATGTTTTCCTATATAGAAACAATATTATAAAGTAAGTGATCTTTGAGGGAATTTGAGAAGATTCGAGCACAGAGTGAACACACAGTGATCATAAAATGGCAGGAGCGGTAAACAAATCACATAGGATTTTTACACGCAAAGGGTATTATTAAAATAAAAAAAATCCTTTAATTTTTAGTTTCATTTCTTCATAGCATAGGTATACTATAGACAATCCTATATAGTTTTCTATGGTTTCTGTATATGATTTCTGTACATCATATGGTTTTAGTATAGACAATTCTTATATCCAGGCGTAATAGTAGTAATGATAATAATAGTGAAATGCTTGATCATCAGGGTCCTTGTTGTGGTTTCCTCGTTGTTGTTGCATTAAATGGGAAATGAGCGTTGTGAGTTCGTTAGCGATGACGATGACGACGACGACGGCGGCGGACGGAGACGCTGAGCTCATTCACGGACCCAAAAACTCATATATACTTATATATTGCAATAACAACTTATTATATGTTTACCTTAGTTTAGTCCATGAAATATCATAAATATATAAGAAAATATAATGTATCATAAGTGAGTCAGTCAAAGAAATGTTCGTTCTCGTATTGGAGGAAATATGAAGGGAAAATCAAGAGTGAAATATCTACCTATATTATCATGCTTGGTATATGGGAAATATATATAAAAACAAATACTAAAAGGACTTCTGCATGGAAAATAAAATGTAAATAAAGGGGGAAAGGAAATACGTAAGGAAAATACATATAAATATTCTAAACACCCATAAAGATTGTATGTACGTACATATGGGAAATATTTTTTGTATATAAAATATATATAAAATATAAATTGTATGTACGTAATGTAAAAAGTCCATGTGGATTTTGTGGACTTTGTGGATGTGGACTTTTTGTGGATGGCCGAAAGGCAAGATGTATAAAGGCTTGACTTGACGACCATGTTATTTGTGCTTGTTGTTGGGTTCTTTGGTTGGTTGTTGATTGCTCACCCTACAATTATAATTAGCAAATTTGTGTCTGATGAGGTCTGATTGCTCCCATGATTGCTATTTATTACCACAAGAGAAGTAAACACATGGCATTGTTTCCCTATACAAGGATAATAGTCATAGTCATAATAATAAGAATAATAATAAAGATCAGAGTTGTACAGTCGCTCTATCATATTTTCCTCCTTGTTTATTTCCCCGTCCTTCACAGTTGATTCCTTCGGAGTTGTGTACAAAAATGTATTTTTATATGGGATTTAATAATACAAATATGTATATAATGTGTAAATGTAATGATGTTACACATTTTTAAGCTTAAATTGAGAGGCAGCCGCTGCCGCTCTGGAGCCCTTCAAGTGTCAGAAGAAACAGTCGCACTATACCCCAAATGTGCATTTTTCTTGGGAAAATGAGCTCGAAATCAGATTAATTTACCTTGATTTTTCGGGAGAATATCCATACGCGATCTTCTCAAACTTTCGGAGGCATTGAAAAAACTCTGAGCGGCGTTGGAATATAAAATATTTTGGTTTAGAAACAATTTCTTCATATCATTATTCTGTAATCTTTACTTGTCATTGCCAAGAGCTGCAGTCTTCAGGTGTGAAAAAAATTGTCTCAGGACGACGTTAAACTCTGTTTTGTTTTAAGATAAATTCTGTAATTAAATTGATACATAATCGGGGTACAAAATACATTTTGCGAATGTATTTATTCTCTGCTCTAGGTTATTTTAAGATATTAAAACATTTGTTGGTTTCAACTGTACATTAATATTTTTAAAAGTACCCACTTCCGATTTTAATTTATTCTAACGTTTCGAAATGAAAATTTCAATACTTGAACAGTCTATAGATTTTGAATGTTATTAAGATTTTGCATTGGATTTGTAATAATATATGAGAATTTTAAAGATTTTGCATTACATTCAATTATTTTAAAGATTTTGTAATAAAAACTAAATATTTTCAAAAATTTTGGTGTATATTTTAAAACATTTTCAACATTTTCCCCTTGGATTTATAGTATTTGAACAATTATTGCAATAGACTTTAATACAGAATGTTTAAAGATTTTGCTTTGGACTTTTAGCATTTTTAAATATTGGCTAGATTTTCAATGTTTTAAAATAATTTTGCATTAGATTTTCAATTTTGTAAAAAGATTTTCCATAAGGTTTTCAATATTTTAAAATACGTAAATACGCATTTTCAATATTTTTTAAAGTTTTTGCATTGGATTTTCAATATTTTAAAGGATTTTGCATTACATTTTCAATATTTTAAAAGATTTTCCATTGGATGTTTAATTTTGTAAAAAGGTTTTCCATAGGCTTTTCAATATTTTAGAGGATTTTGCATTAGATTTTTAATATTTTAAAAGATTTTCCATTGAATTTTGAATATTTTTAAAGATTTTCTATTGGATTTTCAATATTTTAAAGGATTTTGCAATGAATTTTTAATATTTTTTAAAGATTTTCCATTAGATTTTCAATATTTTAAAGGATTTTGCATTGGATTTTTAATATTTTAAAGATTTTGCATCAGATTTTTAATATTCAAAAGTTTCTGCTTCAAATTCTTAAAAGCCTTTCGTTAGTTGCCCGCATATAAAATACAATTGTATGTACCAGTGCATCTGCACACAACTACATTGCTTATATAACGAAAGGAAGGCACGGCGTGAAAATAAAATATACGAAGCACTGACACCGCATGGTTTTACAGGAAGAGTTCCACGGAATTTCTCGTAATTTCTTGGAAAAACTTACATATACTAACTAAGTGTAACAACGGCAGTATAATTATTGTTTGAGTCTTTTTTCTGGTTTCGTTCCAAAAATTCCCAATAAACTCAAATACACACTTCCATGCTCTGCTTATATGCATATATATGTACTACCTTATATAATTCTTTTCTTTTTCTTCCCAATCCATTCTATAGGTTTTCCTCCTCCTGTGCGGTCGTCCGACCTGTGCTCACTCCTTTCTGTGACTTGGGACTTGTTGGTACAGGGCAGCCGGAGCTTTTGTCGAGCGGTGAAGCAGACAGCAACGAGCTCTCTCATCATTAGAAAGAATTATTTATTTTATTATTATTTTTTATATAAAAGAAAAAAAACTTTTCCAAAAGCTTCGTATGAAAAGCGTGGATTTTATAATAATTTCTGACATCAGCCGCAGCTCATAATTTATTTTAGCATTATTATTGTCGTCATTCCTCACACGCAATTCCATGGAATTCCCTCCACAAGTGCGAATTCCTCAACCAGCGCAAGTTCTTCTCCTTTTTCTTCCTTATTGCGGTGAAAATGTTTTTTGAGGAATTTTCTTGTTATTGAGAATTTTGTGTAAATGAGGAAAAAGACTTAAAGGAGGACGAGGAAGATGCGGTGAAAAAGTGAAGTTAAGAGACTTTTCAACAGTTCGCTTTACCTGCAAAAGTTTAAAAAATTAAAAGAAAACATTTAAACAAAATCTCGTTCAGTTCAGAGAAAAATAAAAATAAAAACTTCCAGAAATTAGAAAATCGTTGAAATTGCTTATTCTTCCATCCCAAAACCATCCCAAAAGGAAATTCTCCATTGCCCGTGCCAACGTTTTTACTAGAGAGGGAGGAAGAACTTTGTAGCAGAAAGATAAGAAAAAGAAGGAGAAAAGTGCAATTGGAGACAGATTTCCGCCCAATGGGATCCTCAGCTTTACGGACACATGCGCTGGGAATCTTATTGCAAACTTCCGACGGCAAAACTACTAATAACAACTCTGTTACTCTTTTTGCTCCGACTGCTTTTTAAAGCAAAAAGAGGAACACAATAAGTGTTAAAAATTTATGGACAAAGTTTTTACGGAGATATTTATAAGTACAAAATTAAATTTATATAGTGAATTTTTTTTCTTCTGTGAAACAAATTCTTCTGGGGATTCTTATAATAATTGTTGTGATTTCTGCTGCGGCGTGTGAGAAAAGTGAGTGTGTTAATTTTAAATTCTCTGGGCACTTATTTATTATTTTAATCCCATGGAATCCTTGTGTGTTTAAAAGAAATATTTATTTTCATGACAGACTTCCACAGAACGGAGGCAATTTTTCTACGTGCAGAGTGAATTCGTTTTAATTTGTGTGAAAAGTGAACTCATCGTCATTTCTGTGAATATTTTGTGTGTGTTTTAAGTGGACGGCGGCGGAACTGCAATGGAGCACAATAATAATATAAAGGTATTTTAATTAAAAAATTTATACGATTTTTTTTATATGTAAATCATAACAATGCTTTAATTAAACAAGAAACCCCCGGAGATGATTTAAATTACGGTGTACTTTTGTTTTAAAGAGTTATAAAAACACATCTGTATGAATGTGAACGGTATTTCAATTTAGTCAAAAATATTTTGCAAGACTTTTACGCCACTCAATAGTTATTTGCGTGTAGTCATACGTCAAGAGTTGAAAGATGTAGGCGGAATTTATCAAAGGGGTAGATAAATACAGCCGAAAACAATTACAATAATGTGTTACTTTCATTAAGAATTAATGAATTTTTCATTTTAGAGCGAAATTGGCGTGGGTCCTCAGCAGTGCTCCGGCTGCGGTTCCACAATTGTGGACCGATTCCTATTGCAAGTCAGTGGCGTGACCTGGCATGCTAAGTGCCTTCGCTGCTCCTCATGTCACGTTTCCTTAGAGGTCGAGCCTTTCTGCTACCTGAGAAACTCCCAAGTTTTCTGCCGGGCGGACTATCAAAGGTCGGTAAATATATTCATACAAAAAATTACGGTTTAGAAGGTACTACTGTATTCCGTATTTCTATTTTTGTTTAATATTTTTTAAAATTTAAACTATAATTTTGTAAATTTAAATTATAATTATTTAAATTTAAATTATAATTATTTAAATTTAAATTATAATTAAATTTAAATTATAATTATTTAAATTTAAATTATAATTATTTAAATTTAAATTGTAATTTTTTAAATTTAAATCACATTTTATTTTATTTAAATTACAATTAAATTATATTTTATTGTATTTAAATTATTATTTATTTTCTCTATAAAACGACCACTGTTTATTTAATTCAGTTTTTTTCTTAATTTGAATATTTATTCTTCCATGTTTTGTATTATTCAATAACCCCAAAAAGTTTGAGTGAACTTGGACGCCACAAACGATTTTATTTTGAATATCGAACCCCAAGATTTTCCAGGTCAACTATCACGCGCCAATAAAATGTCTAAAATCAAAGATCAGTTCAGAATGCAAATAGAAATGCGTTAATAAATAAATATTAATGAAATATGAATGAATTAAAGCACATTATCCATTCATCTTTAAATCAAAATTAATAAAAATTGTCCATGAAAAAATTACAAAGCCCGTTTAGTACAAACTATATAGGTTTATTTTATTTTACAAAATTTGAAATTTAATATCCTTGTTTATGATTCTCAACAATAATACGTTAAAAGGATAAGATTACACACCGTCAAATATTCCTCGTGATTTCCTAAAAATGTTTGTATAAATTCCATTTTACACTTGTCCACGTGTGCTGATGTCCTTTTAATCGAACGGCCCTTTGAAAGTAAACTACAAGTGCAAAATACATACCTAGGTTACATTTATTTACATGTAGGGATTTCCCATGTAATAGGGATTGATTGTAACAAGATGATGTTGTTGTTGCTGCTCATCATGACGAATTTCCCCTTGTAAATACCCGTGAATGAGACTCAAGGGGACAGAAGAGAGCTTCAGTTAATATTTGGTTGGGCAAAGTGTAAACAAAATGTCACAAATTTCATCCTCCACCGAGGACAAAACTTTATCCCATTCTATACACACACATATGTATACAAGACTTCTATTTAACAATAATGAAGTTGAATCCAATGGTGACAGATTCAATGGCGATGAGCATACTGCATATATTTATTATTGCAATATGTAAATCCATGGGTGTTGATTGTAAATATGTATCTATAATTGTCACTACAGTAGAAATAAATACATAATAAATAAAGCATAAAAGGCTGAAAGTTCACCAGACTATACAATTGTGATTTATATATACATATGTATAGCAAATAGGTGTAGAGAGCATGGAAGATCGGAAAAGTATCGTTCGCGCTGTCGTCGCATCGGATTTTTCCAATGGGGAAATAGTAAATAAAATTACCCGGGAACAATCAACACGTATTCAGCGCACCCCAACCCTACGTAATCCAATCAAATATGGGGAAACTGGCTTTTTTCGCCTCCTGTTCTCCTTCTCTCCCGTATGAGTATATGTGATCCTTATGTCTTATGCGTGTCATTTAGGAATTGAGCGGGATTCTTGTATACATTGATTTTCTATAGAGAGAGAGAATCCTCCATATATCTATATAGTTTATATAGAGAATACCAAACTTTATAGTTCGTAAGTATAGTTCGTATATATATAGTTTTTAAGCTTCATCAATAATATTCCCCATGCCTTCATCATGTTTACAATACAATGATCATCGCTGTGCGGATCTCCTCCACAGCCCATATAGATGATCCTCCGCCCGGTCTCGTCCCGACCAGCAGGGCCTTTTGATACTTCATGCGAATAAATGCGATTATAATTTGCATTTTTACAAGTTTATCTCCTCCCAATAACAATAGCGACGACATCGACAAAATGACGAAAGCTAGAAGAAAGAAAGAAAGATAGAGAATGTCCGTATTTTTTTTATTTGCACAACACAAACCGCCCCTATGATTTTCCTTTGCTTTGTCATATGTTAAAATAAATTGTGATTACATTTATGAATTTCTTGATTTGAACAATCTTAGTATTGTTGCCGGTTAGATGAATGATAATGTGTGGCGTTAAATTTTACCGATTTTTGTGGATTTATAAGTAATTAAAATCGAATTTAGGAATTATTACGAAAAAACTAGGCAGTGGGGCAACGTGAGATTTAGAGATTTTACAGCGCGGAAATGCATTTGAAGAAGATTTGATTTAATTTTAAATATTATTATTACACTGGTTGTTCTTAATCTGTCCAAATCTTTAAAAAAATGTCGGTTTAAAAATTAATTTTCAATGTTTTTATATGAAAAAGAATTTTTTCTGTAAATAGTAATTTAGATGGATTAAATATTCTTATATTGTCAATTTTTCCAGACTTTTCGGCACAAAATGTTCAAAATGTGGCCGCACCATAAGTGCAACGGACTGGGTGAGGAGGGCTCGGGATCAAGTTTACCATTTAGCCTGTTTTGCCTGCGACGCCTGCAAGCGACAATTATCCACTGGAGAGGAATTTGCACTGGCCGATGATAAAGTTTTGTGTAAAGTTCATTTCCAGGAATTATTTGATGGCGGACATTCCTCCAATGATGGTAAGTTTCCCATAAAATCGAAACGTTGATCTTACATAGTAAATACATTTCTCAGTTTAAATTCGCCAAAAATTTTTTTTAAGCTAAATCGCATATTTGTTCATGGTATGATGTGAAACCAAGGGTGCAAAAATTTCAATTGGCAGTAAACTTCAACAAATAATTATTATTTTATTTAAAATGACAGATTGTAAAAATTATAATATTAATTCCCTATATGGCTTGAGTGTATTTCGAAAGAATTTCTATTATGTAACTTAAAGGATTGGACAAATTCTTAAATAATATTAAATGTTATGAAAAATAATAATTTGGCCGACTTTTGCAGATAGTTGCGATGGCGAATCCTCCCCGTCCTCCAGCAAATCCAAGACCAAGCGCGTCCGGACAACGTTTACAGACGAGCAGTTGCAGATTTTGCAGGCGAATTTCCAAATAGATTCTAATCCTGATGGACAGGTTAATTTTCCTTTTTTTTCTCCTACCCTCTAGTACCTACAGTGTATTGTAAGTAATATAAATTGCTTGAAATCACAAATGCTCCGCTCTACGGCCAATTTTCTCTGCCCTCCCTTTGCATATATATGTGCACTGCAATAGTAAATGTAAAGTAAGAGTAATAACAACAAAAAAGCCAATTAGCCCCAACTTTTTTCCGGCATTTAAATTCTCCCCTCCTTAAATCCTTTGATAATAGCACCTAAAATCTATACACGTTTATAAAGCATTGTGTGTTTTGTAGCTGTGGATCTTCCTGTGGTTTGTCCTCAAATGTACCCCTATTTATACGATTTAGCTTCTTTTTTATATATAGAACATTTTACTTCCTATAATATTATACTTATTATGACAAACTCATTAAAAGCTTTTTTGATCTTTATTGTAGTTGAATAAATTGAATTTTATATGTGAAATCAACCAGAAAATTAATATCATTTTCGGATTTAAATTGTCAAATCTTTTCTTCCTACACTGAGAGCTTAAAATGTTAATTTTCTTTATTCTTTTATTGCAGAAAGCTTAAAATGTTTAAAATCCTTTAATTTTTCCATGCATAATGTAATTGTAATAATTATTACGGCTTCCTCTGGATACTTAAAGCTTTCTCGGAACAAAATAACGAGGATTTCCAAAATAATTGTTTTGTTTTTTGGCGGCGGATGAAAAATAATTTGTGGATTTAATTTTCAGCATGATAATAATAATGATAATAATAGCGAATAATAATAAATTGTGGATTTTTCATAAATTTTATCTCCGCACAGGATCTAGAGCGGATAGCACAAATTACGGGTTTATCAAAACGAGTCACACAAGTTTGGTTCCAAAACTCGCGTGCTCGGCAGAAGAAGCACATGACGAAGCAGAAGAAGACGTACCATCATGGTGAGGGTGATCTTCCTCTCTTAAATCTCACGCCCTTCTTCTCCAATTCTATAGCTTCATTAAGGAACTCTACAGCACTCAGTCTTTTTACCCCGCATACTTTTACCATGTAGCATTTATACCTATAGTAGTAATTGTAAGATAGATATATATGTAGTGTAGTCTACTACTAGTAAAATTTTTTCCTACAACAAAAAACACACACAGTCAGTCAGTCCATTGCCATGTGTGTATTCTCCATTCTCCATATATTATACATACAATAAAAGTTTCATTCTCCTTAAAAGTTTTGGAGAAAAAATTGATACATTTTTTCCATGCGTCATGATTTTTTGTATGTAAATACCTATATGTGCTATACATACTAATACATACCTATAATGTAAATGTATATGAACATACGCATATATGGTGTGTCTGTCTATATTTTATGATTTTTTCTACAACCAGAACATTGTATAATATTTCTTTTTTTTTAATTTCCAATTGTGCAATAGGCTCATCGTCATTCGAGAAAACCTCCGCCGCGTCACAATTGTCCGATTCGGACTCCACAGCAGCCTCCCCCCTCACAATGCTCTACTCCTTTAAGTAAAAATCATGGCGTCTTTTCCCGGCACATTGTTTCGAACGTGTTTTTCAAGTGTCACTCACCTTCCATCAATGTAACATACAGTGTATGTCAAGATCCATTTAGCATTATATGATCTACCTATTCAAGTTCTACACAAAATGATTTCTTCAAAATCACAGCAACAGCAGCAGCAGCGTAACGTCAACATTACGGAGTCCACAATTATCACGTGCAAATGTGTTATTATTTGAATATTTTGCCAAAACGTTTAAATCAACAATTTTTCAATAACGACATACAAATTCGCTTTAAAAATCAAGTCTCTTACATGTCTCATTAAAGCCGAAGAACGAAATAGCACCTTTAAATACCATCACAATTATGGATAGAAAATCATCAAGAATAGCACCTTTTGCTGTATAGCATTGCGCCAATATGATACACTAACAACAATAACAGCAACGAAGCAACGACAAGAAGAAGAAGATGAAGGAGAAGAAGGACAGCAGTCATCTCATCTTTTCATTATTATTGATAACGACAACAAACGGAGCCCCGCAGTATCAACAACAACAATAATAGCCCAAAGGAATTGTCTCTTATATTTCATTTTTTTCCCATTTCTCCCCGTCGGTCCTGTCCTGTAACTGCCTGGTTGGTTTTGTAGTTTGGTTTGGTGCCTCGGTCTCGGTCGTCTATCCGTGTTCCTGCCGTTGATCTTCATTTCAATGGCTGCTGATTGTCCATTGAAATCGGACTATGGCTTTTTCATCCCCACCATTTACACCATAAAAAATATGAGCAATGCCTTTCCATATACTCTGTAGTGCGCAGTATATGTATACTATAGTACATATATATAGTAGTTTTTTATATTATACTGCTTTACGTCAAAAATGCTTATATATGTACAAGCCGTATTTTATACAATTTACATTTATTATACAATATATACAATATATATGTATATGCGCTACCATATTAAGTGTGTGGTGAACATACAACAACTATTACAATATTGTACTTACAATTAGGTAATACATAGCTTTATGGATATAACAATGATATCATGTAAAAGTGTACTGCGGTGAAATATACTTACTGTTGTATATAATAGTAACAACGTGTATAGGAAACGGGTAGGAAATACAAAAACAGTGGTAGTGTGTGTATATGTGGAAGTATTTAAAAAAATGTGGATATGATTGGTGGAGATCGGGAATAAAAGGCAGAGTCATGAAAAGATGATACAACGGACGGACCATTTTTTACTTTACCATTGCAAAGTGTGTTGTTGTATATTAGTGTGTGGTTGTGTTATCCGTGTGTAATAATGTATAGCTAATCTATACTGTTATATGGATATGTGTGCTGTAATGTTATGTGTACGTATAGGAAATTTAACATGGACTTTTATACATATATGAACATTATTGTTTGTGCAATGCCAGAACAGCAGTTTATTTCCTTACGGGATATGCATATCTATATGTATATTACATAAACCTATATAAGGAATGTATTAAAAGTGTGTAGTGCTATACTTATACATAGGGCAAAATATGGAGATACGCTATAGACGTTATAGACAGGGATAAATATGTATATACCATGTAATTTACATGTATATCACACGTGTATATATTACATTAGTACATTTGTATATATATATGTAAATATACAAACTCACGCTTCCCCACTCACTACGAAATTTTTTCTTATTATTACATTGTGACCGCCAGACAATTGACTTAATGAAGGAAGAAATCTTTGTAGCACCAATAACAACAACATATTCTCGCATAATTTCCATTCTCAAAAACTCCCAACCTTTCTCCCGCATATATATATATATAAACTCCTCATATCCCGGGCCCTGCTCCTTTCAGACTCAAAAGTCCTACTATTCGTTCATCGGAAATTATTACTATTATCTTCTCACTGTATCAAATCTACTATGCTAACTAGTTATGTATAAAGTGGAGGGTTTATCGTTTATACACACCATCAAGTATTATTGATCACTGGAGTCTCGAGATTATATTGCGTTTTACATGTGGGTACATATATGTATTAGGTATGTACGTAGTATGTATCTGTGTATAGTAAAAGAGTAATCCACAATGTTTTTTTAGTGAAAGGCAGAACGAACGTAAAATACATAAATGTCTGGATTGCCTCTGTACCTCGTCCGTTAAATTTACATGCGGATGACGTGTGACACTATGAGAAAATTGTAGTTAATGTTTGTGCTTGTACACATTTTTGGTTCTGCTAAGGAACATACTTACACAATCATAGCTCAGAACATACCGATATTACTGTATACCGGGATTTTCACTGTATATCAACGTTGTCAAAGGAAACGTGAACAAGGAATTTGAAAATTTTCAGATATACCCCAACGAATATGTAAACATAAACGTATTTCCTAAATGCTTGTAGTATTTGGAAATGTGTTCAGCAACGTGTGAAGGAAACTTTGCTGGTGCGACAGTGTGACATGTACAGATATTTATTGGATATATTATGTATCTGTGCTTGGTTCGACATATTTTGGTAGCACAAAATTTGTATTGGGCACGTATTTTCCATATCGTCGATGGAGATGCTAAAAGAGCTATCTCCATGTGCAACCTCTAGCTGCAAACAAAGCATTGTAAGTGCAAGGTATGGGATAACCCCATTTTAATTTACATTGCCTTTCAGTTGACATTTTAAATACAAAAGCTCTCTCAATTTTCAGTGTTTAATACAATTTAAACGGCAGGATATCCTATCTTTGCACTGAATTATTTTGGTGGTAAATATCTCATCTTGCAATTAGGTTCACACACGGAGATAGCTTATTTTGCATCTCCACCGACGGTATGTATTACATTATGTATAGCACACTTGTTAGCATGTGTGGGAATATGGAAATACTTGTGAGAGCATTGGTAGTATATGTGTAACGGGAAGATCACGTTTTGAACGTCAAAATACTTATTGCGCGGACAGAATTTACGTTAGGACATGTCCCATACGTCATAACATGTGTATTACGGATGATCCTGCATGTTGAATATGTCAAAATAGTTGTATTGCGAACTTATGACATGTCTTTTGTGTATATGGAAATTTGTGCTTTGACGTTTTAGCATGTTGCATACATCATGCAATATGTCAAAATTATGTACCACAGTCCTTTAAACCTTCCTTGTATGCCAAAATCTATGTAAAACTCTTACAAATGCTATATAGTCTTGTGTTATGTAAAAATCCACACGTTCCGCCATTCAACTATCTACACCTTCAACAACTGTTATATGCATGATGTTACATCCGTACAGGAGTAATTAGGCTCAATTTAGTCCGGAAAATCGGCAAGACCGAAGTGTATAATGTGACACAGTAGGAGGTGGAGGGATGTTTCCACAGCCTATTATTCAGGACTTGTCCGGCGGAACAACATTTAAGCCTATGTACATACTACATGTGTAACGTATCTATGTTTAAATGTGTATACATATGATGATGATGTTCCACCCTGTGTGAATTGCAGCGCAAGGCATTATTCTATATGTGTGCACTGTACTCTGTATAATGTACACACCTTATGTACATACACGATACTCAATGTTATGTACACTGTTATCATGTAAATGCACTGGGCGGGCGGACGTCCTGTACATACATATTTCGTGAAGAGTTGCTCCTCAAAAAACAGAAAAAGTTGAACTGACGACGGTGTAATAACTTATGTACAAGTTACCAGTACATACATCATGGATGAGCGTGAGCCCAAACCAAAAGTAATTGCTCCTCATGCGGTGTTTAAGCGTTGAGTAGCGCTTCTTTATACGTACAGTTGAGTCTTATTTGCTCCAACAGCCGTACAACTCCTCAATACAAATTTTGATCCACGACGTTATACTATAACCCCTACACATGTCCTACTATCTGTGGATAGTACAAGGGTACACGGCCAGAATTCTAATCAGGCAACAACAAAAAGAGTAAAAGAGAAGCTTTCCTCCTCCAACATGAAGACCACGCTCCACACAGTTCACTTTCTCCGCGGGCCTGATCCAATTGTGCAGCTACATAGAAAGATACGGTCCTTGTGTAGACATTGTAGAGGATGAGTTAGTTATATTAACGAAAAGTTTCTGGATTTTTGCCTTTTCCTTACCCCCACTTTTATATACTTACGCTTCTACACAGATATATACACCGAGTCAATATTATGCAGTATGTTTAACATTCAGTATACTTATTGATAAATGTATTTGCGTCTATTAACAAGCTTGTTGGCAGTAAATTGAGCAATTAAAATGTCGCGTTGTATATGATAATG
The DNA here is from genome assembly GCA_034696945.1 of Lipothrix lubbocki. Taxonomy (NCBI): domain Eukaryota; kingdom Metazoa; phylum Arthropoda; class Collembola; order Symphypleona; family Sminthuridae; genus Lipothrix; species Lipothrix lubbocki. The sequence continues at coordinate 14,521 of JAQGAK010003523.1, forward strand.
AGATTTTGGACTTAGCTATACTTGAAGCACATTATGTCCAAAAATGAAAATGTTGGCAAGCACTTGTGTGCAATATGTCGGTATATTATATACCACGGGACAAAAATACATGTATCTTAAATACGCCATGCTAAATTATTTGATATGTGCCATACAATAAGAACGACACAAACGGGAACTCGTCCCTCCTAATGAGCAGACAGAAATTCCAAGTTTTTGCAAATACATGCAGAAAATGTGATTAAGGCGTTGGAACTGGAGGAGAAAAGGATGGGATAAGTTCATTCAAGCGTTGTTTTACTGGAAGAACTGAGATATACATATGTACGTATCTACTAATGTGACTTATACATA
>JAQGAK010003524.1:0-14870 GCA_034696945.1 Lipothrix lubbocki
GTGCTGAGGAGGGAAGCTGTGCCAGAAAGGGTGAAGCATTTCGAGAACATCTGGAGGAAGATATTCCCGCATGGTGACAGTTGGGGCAAGTTGACTATGGTAAGACATGATGTTAATGTAAATACGTAGGTAGGTATGTGCTTAGTGTTCAAACTAAAATTGTTAAGGCTTTCTTGAGTTGTTTCAAGCTATACAAGAGAACTCAGAACTGAAAATTGCTGCGAATACTCCAAGAAGTTGAAGCTGCGACTGTGATTGAATGCTGGTCTCAGCCTTGCTTTTATACTCAAGGTGCTGCAATACTTTAGTCATCCAAGACCTTCCACATCAGCAAAAGTCAAGTAGTCAATATGACAGTAATCTTAGCAAAAATAGTAAAACAAAATCACAAATACCAATTAATGTACGTCAAATCTGAAGCCATACTTTTGCCGTTGCCGGAGAACCCATTATATGTTATTTACTTAAATCCAGAATATCAATGCCTGGCAATGGCCGACGCTACGAGACAGAAAATCCCTGGATTAAGTACTTAGTAATAATAAGTCTTGTGCACTATTCACTATTTCCGTTTCCCCATTTTGCCTTTATTTACATTAAACATTTGATACGGTTACATAAATACTAATCAAATTGCACTCTGTTGGCATATATGCACTTCAGGACATATTCAATCATATAACTATAAGTACACCATTAATTAGATTAAGTGATTATATGAGTATTACTACATAGATAATTCTTTCGTCTGAAATGTTTTGAGGTCAATATCAACTTATTGTGTAATATCGTCTAATACTAATTTACTGAATTTTATGTGTATAACTTTTTCGCTTCGACGATGAACTATATAATACTTTTACTACCGAAAGTTCTCGAGAAAGTAAAACTATGTCTAAATTTATCCACATAAAAACCAATTAATAAAATGGATCATCTTTGCTTGCTTTTCTTTCGACAATTTTGGGTGAATACCTGTGTTATTGGAAATTGCATAAACCGGTTACGCTCTTGCGATTAGTTTTCTTTTTGGTTAGCATATTTTATTTGTTTATGTTTGCTGTGGAATTTGGAATTTAAGGAAGCCATATCTCAAATGATCATTGTTAAGGCTTGCATATCCACGACTGTTGTTTTTGGTAAAAACGCACATAATGCCGGATCATATGGCGATGATGACAACGGCAACGACCAAGACATCTGGAATATAAGAAAATAAATTATTTGAAAATAATTTTCATTTCTTTTCATTTACAATTACCCATGCCTTTAATACGTTATAGTAGACTAACAATATAGTAATAATAAGTAATATGTAACATTAACGCGTCAGTTATTGTTCATATAACTTTACTTACGAAGGAAGTAAGTTGAATTAGATGTTTACTTTGTCATCTGTGGGTGGGGATTTACATCTTTAAGTTGGCACTCAACTTCCCAGTTGTCAGGAATGAAAGGAGCAAGCAGAGTATTTAGTTCGTCTAGATTGCATAGATGTCCGCAACTAGGGATGTGTAACTTTAAAGGATCTGTGTTGATGGTGTTGCCGTAGATGTCCCAGATTCTCATTAAGTCATATACTTATCCTTTCCCGGAGGAAATACTTGTTTTAGCAAGGTAAAGCCAATTTCTGTTTCAAATAAAAAAAATAGCATAAAATCCCGATTGTCATAATAACATTGTTGTATTTCTTTAAACGATTTTATTTCTTCCACAGCCCTATGCCCTATCTTTACGAGGGCAGGGTGCTGTCATTTCCAATTCCCAGAATATTGGGGTTGCATGATTCCATTATATAATTAAATTAGCAGTCTATATTATAATTTAATTTGGCTTATAGTACTTTATCTATATCCTTCGAGAAAAAAGTATGAACTGTAACAAGCTGGATCCCAATCTTCTTTTCAAGGTTTTCATTGTCTGGCATAGCTGATTTCGGAAATAACTCAGCAAGGTTTGCTTGCGCACTCATCAATGTTCTGCCTCTCCAGAGCTCATGACAAAATTTTCCTTCTTCTTGTATAGCTTGCCAATGAATCCATCTTAACGTTGGCGAATGTATATGCCGAGGTTAGTTGGTCTTTGCCTCTTTGAAATCAATTATGAATTGAAAATTACATGCGTTAACAATACTAGGTATTACAATGTTTTAAACTGTAATAATCACTATATTATTAATTACATAAGTGAGTTCAGGAAGTCCTTCTGCCAAAGGTCGACATCGTTGTATGGATCCGTTTCAATTTAATTAAACATAATGAGCTCATTCTTGTATTGTATAAACACTGAACTTTGAAGATAAAGCTCATAGGATATTTATATTTAGGAAGTAAACTAAATTACTTCTTGCGCCTACCTGTGGTTAATATCAATAATATCGTTTTACAGTCCATGTATTCGTTGGCATATGAGCTTTATCTAGCAGTTCACAATTCTACGTTAGCATATTGCAAGATGCATTTTTAATCTGCTATGTTGTATATTTTGGATTGTCCCAGTCATGTTGAGATATGATGCATTAGGTATTTTATATATCTGTACAGAATAGAATAGAATTTATTAGGTCGATATAAGTGACCTCAGCCTTTACAGCCAAATATCTGTAAAGAATAAAAGCAGGAAATTGCACATTTTGTTTTGAAAGGAGGAAATTGGCTGGTATGTACTAGTGTTGGCGTAGATGGTTAATAATTGTTAATTAGATAATTAATTTATATTAGGTTATATTTATTCACATAAAATTGCGAGCTTTCGGATATCAACGTGATCCGGCGGATGAATGAAAAAATCTGTTGACAATTTTTCAGTATTCACAATTTCCTTTAATTTTGTAAGGTAACGATACGATTTATTCTGTCCTGGTTACTTGATTGGGCGGGAGCGCCTCAAAAACCTCGCGCTCAAAAAAGCGCGAAGCGCACTTTATTTTTTACTTTATGATAGGGGTACATTTTTAAGTGTCCTTTGGTGGGTATGGTATGAAAAAGAAATTTAAAAAAATGAACGCTATTTATGTGCATAATTGTGCTTGGTATAGGAACAACCATATATGTATTTCCCTAGAATCTAATGATTATCGTATTTCAAATGTAAGAAAATATTTAAGATGTTTAATGTCTGTGGTATGTCAGATTCCTCAGATTGGGCTAATTTCTATAACGTCAAGCCATACGAACCACGTTTTGGAAGGTCACTACTGATTCTAGTGTACCCACGCTTGGAAGACAAACACATGACGGTTGACCAGATCACGGCAACCATGAAGACCATGATCAAGAAATCTAGATAATAAAAATTATATTTTACAGTCAGGATCGAACCTCACTGAGGTAAATATTAAGGAATATAAACTTCAGCAAATATATTGACTAACAAAGTAAGTAAGTCCAATTAATCTGGTGGTCGTTTATTGGTTGACCCGAATCTATTCCAAGTTGACACTCAGCCTCCCAATTATCGGGAATAAACGGAGTAAGCAAATTATTCATTTCTTCTAAATAACATGGATCTCCGCAACCAGGGATGTACAACCTATAGGGTTCATGATTGGTGGTGTTGCGATAGAAAATCTAAGATATTTATTTTAAATGTCAAGTAAATAATATTTGTCACATTGTTCTTAAAACGTGGTTATGTAATATTGCTAAGAATAAGTTGTACCTCTACGTATAATTTGTCCGAAGCTTCCATTTTGTGGAGCTCAACCATTACCATCGCCGCAGTAGGAGGCCATATATTATTAAAAATCCCCATGGTGCTCATCAAAGCTGATAACGTCTCATCATGTCCAGAATACATGAACATTTTAGGTTGCGATCTCCTCTGGTCTAATTCTGCCAGCATTTTGCTCATCAGTTTTTTAGTCAAAGGACCTCCTTGAAGGCGCCGCAGCTCTACTGTGGCGTTTTGTTGCATAGTCAATTTGAACAGACGTATAGTTTCCATTTTCGTCAGAACATCTGAGGTTGCCCAGTCAGGCAGAGTGAGATTGTAATTTTGCTATGAATGTGATTATTAAATTGGAAATAAATACGTTTTCCATTTATTATCAATAATAATCTCCAATTGAAGAATAATTTTGCGCCTGTGGGGTTTGACTATTTACAGCAATAAACCTAATTAGTACCTCTATTCGTAAACGGTCAACTGTTCGCATGCGGTCAAACATATCCTGTCCGGGGAGAGGTACGTCCTTTGCTCCTGATTTTTCGTAAGCAAATTCCACAAATTCTCTATTATCGTTATAAAATGTTTGTATTTCTGGAGTTAACTCCACTTCGCGAATAGCTGCGTTTTTACGAGGACAAGGTGCTGCTATTTTCAATTCCTAAAATTAAACATTTCATTTCTAAATCATAAACAAAATAATGCATAAACGGTCATCTGTATTTGATATTGGAGGAGTATTTTATATTACCTTATCAATATGTCTCGTTACTGAATGAATAGGTACAAGTTGTAAATGAATCCTCTCTTCCCGTTTTTCATCGCCAGAGGTCGTTGTTTTTAATTTTTGAAAGATCCCAGCCAGGTTTGCTTGCGCACTCATCAGTGCTCTATCATCATCTGAACTCTGAACGTAGATTTCCTTTTTGTTGTACACTTTAGCAATGAACCCATCATAACGCTCCCGAATATACACACCGAGATCATATTGTTGATCAATGCCTTGCTGAAAAAATGAGGACTATAATAATGTCTAATTTTTTCATAGTGCCAAAAATTTAAATTCAAAGCGAGGCTTCAATGATTTGAGTTACTTCAGTCAGCTCCCCGAGTCCATTGGGAAAAAGTATTTTTACTGCATCTTTGTGTGGGTCGCGAGGGTAAATCATGACAGGAGCTCGTTCGCCATGGCGGTATACCTTCATATTTTCATGTAGGCCAATCATTTAATGTTATTGCCGTTTTATTAATGTACAATTTACTAATTTTATTACGATCATGGAGTAAAATGTTATACAATAATATACAATACGTATACAAATAAATACAACAATAATTATATGTAATTTAAAAAATTGTTTACATACCACTTGAACAAGTCTCAATGTCGATAGATTGACACATAAGTAGTGTTGCATTAAATATGTTGTCACTAATAAAGTTAAGACTAATATATTCATTTTAAAAGCGCGAAATCACAACATGGGCTAAGAAAAAAAAGTGTTTCTAATATGGAAAAGATTTTTTCTGTTCTTTTAAAAAGTTGTTCTATGATGAATCCCTGTTTAAAATATTACTAGTAGAACTTATAAACACCTTATTATATTTAAAATATATTTTACATTTATTTATTGTATTTACGGCTTGAACAGCGTAATCGGTACTGCAAACGTAAATTTGCAAATCTGCATTTTTATTCAACATTATCGGCTCGACATAACAAACAATATTATGTAGTAATTTATTATTATTCTCAAATTGCCTGTTGAAATAGTAATTCTTCCGCATTGCGCAGACAGCCATATTGCTCCAGCCTAGTCGACAGACGCAGTTGATTGCGATTACAATAATTTACAGAGCAAAATTCAGAGTTTAAATGTTGATACATATTTCACGTCTATAGTGAGAAAGTATATATTATTTGCACATATTTCATTTATTTAAACAATGGATTTCTAAGTTGTAAGTACGATTAAGAGTTAACTTGTCCAGATTATACGTCCCTTTAAATATTATCTAATTTATATAATGAATTATACATATGTTCAGATAACAGGTTTCCCGTTTATTGTAAAAGGTATATCAGCAATACCCAAGTAAAACCTGATAATTTTATCATTGGGTAATTTACAGAATATCATAAGCCTTGCACTTTTAAGTAAGTAAATTAATTTGATATATTTGGCACAATACGCATTCAATATGAGTTTTTTTAATGTTCAGTAATGACTGCCGAGTATTACAATTGATAAATGTATTTGTTGAAAGTCCGTATTAGCATTTGCCATAATATCTTAATAATAAATCTAATTTTAATAATAAATGAGGTAGGGGTTCACTATTACACACAATTAGCATTATTACATGAACTAATAATACATCTAATTATGCATGTAAATTGTTATTTGCTATACGTCATAATGTTATTTAACCTTTATTGATGACAACGACAAGCTTTCAAGTATGTATGTTACTACTCTTTGAGTTTAAAGTCGTCGCATCGATAGTTTGATCAGCGATTTACAGAGTAAATATCTAGGGGAACCATATTGTCGAAAATGACTGCCTCTGGTTCGATTTATTGCACGTGTCACTACCCAGATCTCCACATAATATTGAGGATCTCAATCAAGGATACTACAAGAAACTTGCAAAATGTCCCCATCATAAGTGACACTAGTTTTAGATACTACATTGCCTTCAAAGGAGCATTTATATTTATTTTTATGATTGTATTTACAGATATGTGCTTACATATAAAAAGTAATTATATAAACAACAAATCGTAACTTTTTCATTGTAGATAATTCGTATTTATTTTAATTCTTAACATAGCAATTTGTCCAGATATATTAAGTATATATAAGTATATATATATTTGAAAAGTCGTTTAGTTTCGTCTTTGAAATTTTCCACATATAAACCAATCATCTATCCTACTTTTTTTCAAAGTCAGCAAATTTGAGATCGCTTGGGGTTACTAACGGGAGCATACTGCGAGAGCCATATTGTAGAAAATCCTTATTGTTCAAACGTTTATACCCGCGCTTGCTGGTTACACACATCACAACCGACCAGATAATAATCGTGATGAAGACTACAATGAAGAAATCTAGAATATTGAAAGCAATATTAAAATTTGCAAAGGTTGATCAAAGCAAGGCTCAAATAATACAAACTGTCAAGATGTGGAAGAAATAAGTTTTAATTACAAATCAAGTAGGTTAGCTGGTATGTAGTCCTTGGCAAATTAGGAACTACAGCAAGCTGACATTCAGCCTCCCAATTGTCGGGAAGAAACGGAGAAAGCACATTATTCATTTCTTCTAGATAGCACGGATTTCCACAATCGGGAAGTTGTAACCTGTATGGCTCTTGTTCAGTGGTGTTCCGGTAAAAAATCTGAAAGTTAAGACGATTTTTTTAAGAAAAGGCTACGGAAAACTATAAAATTAGGAAGATTGGGAAATAATTTAAATTATTTAAGTTCAATTTTGTTTTAGAATCAATGATACCTCCACATATAACTTGCACATCGGCTTCATTTCGTGAAGTTCAACAATTATCATGGCTGCGCATGGCGGCCACACATTATTAAATACACCCATGGTGTTCATCAATGCAATCATACTTTCATCATGTCCGGAAAACATGAACATTTTCGGCTGTGATCCTGGCTGGTTAGCTTCGGCGAGCATATTGCTCATCAGTCTTTTAACTAAAGGGCCTCCGAAGAAGCGTCGAAGTTCCGCCGTGGCACTCTGCCTCATCCTCACCTTGACCACACGAATATGATTCATTTTCTCAATTACTTCAGAGGTAGCCCAGTCGGGTATTGTGAGGTTGTAATCTCGCTAAATAGTTAGGGAGAAATCGCGTATATAGGTATTATAAATATTATATTTCCTGCACCAATACTGCAAAATCCAAAATGTAAGTACAATTAGTCAACCTCTGTTTGAAAAGTGTCAACGATGCTCATCAAGTTGAGGAGCGCCATCTTTGGTAGCTTTCCTTTAAACATGTCACCATAGCCTCCTTTCTCGATTATAAATTCCATAAAATCCAGATTTTCATCCAAAAACTTTTGAATTTCTTCAGATGAATTAACTTCTTCAACAGCCGCTTCTTTACGCGGACAAGGTGCTCTCATTTTTAATTCCTTGTGTAGATTATATTATTAATATTTATATTTATACTTAATTTACACGTTACCAGAAGAGATGGTTCAGGTTTACCTTATCTATTTCTCGGGCTAACGTATGAATTGGTACAAGCTGCATGTCAATTTTCCCCGCAAGGTTTCCACTATCAGACATAGTCGATAATTTGGGGTATAGTCCCGCCAGATTTGCCTGTGCGCTCATCAGTGCTCTATCATCATCCGAGCTCAGGACATAGATTTCTCCCTTTCTATAACGCATGTCCATTAATCCATCATAACGCTGGCGGAGATAAATGCCGAGATCAAACTGCTGAGCTATTCCTCTCTAAATAAAATTCATTAATTTTTGAAACATTAGACTTTTTAAAAGAGTCGGTGGCTGTAGTTTGTGGCTCAAAGCAGTCGGACTTACACTAGTCAGCTGACCGATCCCATTCGGCCAATTTTTGTTAAAATCCTTATTGTTCGGGTCTGATGGGATTATGCCAACTTCAACGGGTGCTCGTTCACCATGACGGTACACCTGTACGACATTACCGTAATGAACTTAACATCGTCGGAAACTATATTATATTTTCAAGATTAAATTAAAAAATTATGTAAATTACCACTTGGACCATTTTCAGCGTTTCTAGATTGGTACACCAACTCGACTGCACCAAAAATGTGGTCACACAGAAAAGTTGAAACTTTAAATTCATTTTAGATTCCACGATTAGATTTGAATTTGAAGAGTACGAGCTGTAATTTGGATGGTTAATAAGCCGTTTTATTTATGTACAATGCATCTACTTTCAATTAGCAGGAAAATTTACAGCAGTTGAATAGGAATTGTTGAAAACTCATTACTCTCTGCAAACCCAAACTTGAGTTCTGCATTTATTATCACATTGAAGACAACGAGAAAAAATTGTTTTGTAAAGATTACTGGGATATTTGCTACCATTACTGATGTCATTATCATTAGTTTAGACGATGTGTTTGGATATAATGCTGCAATTGGTATTTATGTAACTACACCTGTACTTGTGTTACTGATCTGATTAGATATAAGCGCTTAAGCAATACAGTCTGAAAACTGGACGTCTATATTACAAGGAAGTATTTGTAACTCATTTTGCAAAATTGCATATTTACCTTATTTCAAAACCAGGATTGTCTGATAATGCTTCTGATCTGTACTTTCTGTACTATTGATTTTCCTTGTGCTGCAACCATCACAGTAATAAAATCATCAAATCGAAATATCTTAGTAAAACTTGCAAGACATTGTGTAAATCTTTACTGGTCGTTTGCACATTAGATGAATTATCACAAACTGAAAATAGAGAGATAACTTAATTTCAGCAAACTGTGTAGCAATTAATTAGTTTGGATGGAAATAAAGCTATATATTATCAGTTCCTTTTGGAAATAATTTTAATTTATTGATTCGTATACTAGCTGTTTGTTGAGTATACATAAACCTGTTTTGCAAAGTTTATTACACATTGAGGATGCAGTTTAAGTAATAAAAATCAACCAAATAATTATGGCGTAGTTATACAAACATTAGATAATTTACATTTATAAGAACGATAGCAAAAATCAATGTTGTGTAAAGAATAGTTTGAAAATGAATAAATAAAATCAGTAAGTAAGAATAATCTTTCAATCATGCAGACAGCATCTGTAAATAAATAGTCTGCCTTTGAATTCATATAGGTATGTAGTTACAAACTCAACAATAATTTACGGCATTTTTATGTACGAGTTTTTGTCAAGTACAGGAAAATCACTATTAAAAGTATCAAGACGATTATTAATTCCGAAGGGTTTCCGTTTGGAAGCCAGGCACAGGATAGCACCCCAAATTGTGACTGAGATGATGATGACAACAAGGAAATCTGGAACAAGCAGATACCATTTCGTTACTCCTTACTCCACAAAATCATACACCTTTCAACTTATAATAAATTAAACAATGAAGAAAATAAGCTTACACATAAAACTTGTCATGTTGAATTGATAAAACATAATTGGTTGATCTTTTAGCCTGGACGTCTGACATTCTGCTTCCCAGTCTTCAGGGATGAATGGACTAAGCACCGTCTTCATATCTTGAAGGTAGCAAGGAGATCCACATCCAGGAACTTCCAGCGGATATGGTTCATGTTGTGTATCATTGCGGTAGTAGATCTAATATGTCAGTATAAGAAAATGTAATTTCAACTGCACAAAATTTAAGTATAATATTAATTTCTAACATTTCATCTCATTTAGAATCTCCTACAGATATGATACTTACGTTGACGAAAGACTTCCCTGTTGATTCTTCTTGATGCAGTTCCATAATAAACATTGATGCGTAACTTGGGCATTGTGGATCAAACACTCCAATGGCAGTCAATATCGCTGACAGCGTGTCGTCATGGGCGGAATGCATGTACATTTTAGGTGATCTACTTGAAATTTTCAGAGCATGCATATTATTCATCAGTCTTCTGAGCAAAGGTCCTCCAAAAAGTCGACGTAACTCAGCGGTGCCGCCTTTCATCGCAAATGAAATTCCATTCAATTGCCTTAATTTACTTAGTACGGTGGAATTTGCCCACGAAGGAAGTGTCAAGTTGTGTTGTTGCTGTAGCAAATAATAAATCATTACTGGTAATGCAGTTGTCAGAATTTTGGTTTTTTAATTTTTTCCAGTTAATTTGGCCCATCATTGGTTAACTTCATCAAATTAGAAAACGAAAGCAAAGAGGAACAAAAACTTACTTGGCAATATAAGACATCACTTATGCTAGTAAATGTAAAGATATCTCGAGCTCTGGAGAGCCCCGTCTTTTCTTTTAGAAATGTAAATAAGTTATGATTCTCTTGTCGGATTCTGTCGAACTCCGGAGAGGTGTCTTCATACTCCGTAAAAGCGATGTCTCGGCGGGGACAACGTGCAGACATGTGCAATATCTAGCATAAATAAAGGTATAAATGATTCTTTGAAGATAGATTACTCGATCGTCTATAACGTGTAAACTTCATAAGTAAGTATATAGATAACCACACAATAAGTTTATCTGCAGTGAGATAAGAGCGCAACTATTTTTACCTTATCCGTCTCCTTCATTAGCGTATGAATGGGTACGAGCTGCATATCAACTTTCCCTTTACCCCCGTCTTCATTCAAGTACACCTTATCATTCTGGAAAGCTGTGAGTTTAGGAAAGAGTCCTGCCATGTTAGCTTCCGCACTCATTAAAGTCCTGTCCGTGTCCGAACTCAGCACATGAATTTGCTTCCGATTGTAAAGTGGAGAGATGAAGCCATGGTATCTTTGACGAAGATAGGCCCCCAGTTCGTACTGTTGATCCTTGCCTCTCTAAATGATACCAATTTGACAATGTCAGACAACAAGATCCTGACGTGACCTGACCTGTGATTTTGATGAGCGTGTGATTCTAAGATTTTGCAGCTCACACTTGTCAACTGACCGAGTCCCAGCGGCCAATACTTGTCGATATCCTGGTAAGGATCCGTGGGGTAAGTTGCTAATGGCGCTCGGTCACCGTGTCGATACACCTGTAATGGAAAGAGTGCATTTATATAATGATTTGAAATGTACCATTTAGGGGGAATGCATATTATAAAAATATTTTTTTAAATATGATAATAACCTTAAAAAATAATAACAACGATATTAAAAAAATAAATATAATAATATTAAAAAATATTATGTTTCGAATATTATTGAATTGGGCTTACCACTTGAACCAGTCTTAACGTATTGAGATTCACACAAGAATGTTCTTGCAAGAGTAGAGTGAAGCAACAAATAAAAAATAAAGCACAGCTTCTCATGTTGACAATTTTAAAATAGTGACTGAAGTTAAAAAGATTGTAAAAAAAGTAATACTATTATTCAGTAGGAAATTACACTTAAAGAAAAAACCAAGGTCTTGAGCACAAGATCTTGTTTTCTAAAATGTTATAAGTATTGCATGATAAATATAATAATTAGGAAAGTGTTTGAAAAATGTGTGTGTAATCGTACCCTGTGTTCAACTTGAGTATAGGTGTACTATGTATAATATATTTCAAAACTGATAGAAAGCAGTTCTTAAAATGTGATAGCTAAAAAGATTACTTCTATACTTCCAGTCTTGGATTGCCTGCCACAATTACACAATACCTTTATATATACTGTAACTTTCAGCCCCAACTGACTTTATTGAATTTATCGGCAATCCGTATCAGTTGAAGACGGTTGAACTTAAAATATTTGTTGTTTGCTATGAATGAAGATTGCATGATGGGTGCATGAGCATGTGGCACATATGTTTACTTAACAGCTTTAATTGCAAATTTATTCATGATTGGATGGATGTAAAGGCTTGATGTATTTTAGACCAGTTGCATAGTTGAGATTATGACCCAACCTTCTGTAACGTCAATTTAATGTTGTGATGATCAAGCACATGAATTTCCGACACTTGCTTTTTAAATTGTACATGCTCTACGTGTATATAAGTACATTAAAACATTAATAAATAGAACATTTTGTTTGACGTACTAAACATGTGTTTGTTACGTTTTTACTGTATGCTAATACCGTTGGGGCACGGTGACACTTTTCCCTTCAAAGTAGATAATTCTAGATTTTGGATAGATGTTCATGTGCGATGTGCACATATTACACGAATACACAACCTAATCTCCCTTGACAAGCAATTACCATTTTTCAATCATGTGTTCATTGATGAACACTCCCGTCGGAGTGGTCAGAGTGTTTCTTTTTGAAAACAACCTTATTATTTTTAAAGCACAAACTCATTGTTTGCTGAGCTCACGCTTTTGAGAATGAATGGTGACAGCGTGGCAGACGGAGTGGCGGAGGTGTGGATCTTCCGTGTGGTTGTGATTCGCAGCTGGGATGAACTCTATACTAAAACACTACAAAATCTCTATAAATAAGTTAAAGCGATAAGGCTTTATTATCAGGATCCGGGGAAATGTGCACAATAAAAGTGTAAACACCCATCATCCCATGATCACAAATTTGGCTGGATCATTCCGGATTGAGTTATCATCATTGCAGAACGACAAAGTTTAAGGTTCAATGGTTTCAATGATATATGTATTGTATACACATTACATTTTATATATTTAATGTACTTATGTACGTTCGATTCCTATATAGATCTAAAATAAATACCCTAAAACTAAAAATCTTACTAGATATTCATGAATTTATAATAAATTACTTTGTCAAGAGCCGAGAGTGTAAATACAAGATAATTAATAATGCAACTATGTAATCAAGTCATGCAGTCACAGTTTCATAAGGGATTATCTCTAAATTATATTAAGTTCAAGAAATCTATACCTAATGCCTGTGATATGAATATGAAGCATCAAATCTTTGAATTTGATTGAATTTTTGAAAAAAAAACCTTTGCTTTTTATATTTTTCTTTCTATATGTAATGAGCGTTCTAGCGCTTTTAAAATTCATTCCAATTTAATTTTTTAAGTATTGTAAGTTATTTATTACTTTTTATATCGTTCAAAAGGAAAATATAACTATTTCCACAGTTGCTAAAATGCAAGAAGAACCACAGCTTCCGAAAGCCATTTGTAAAGTTAGGCATACAAAAGTAACTAACTATCTTGTTTATTTAACATGGCAAAGGCACACATGCGGTACAAACTGGAATATTTCCATGTCTACTACATGCAAGACTTACGATTTGCAATAGTTTTCCAGCAGCAGCGGGATTTTGCTTGCCGTAAATACTAATACTTGTTGTAGGTATACACTCAATGTAAACAATAGGCCATGATTTTAAACGACATAATCAGTTTTGCATTGAAATATTTTTGGGATAATATCTTGTTACCATTGTCATTCTAGCGTTTTAGCAACTGTGTGGATAGCTATATTTGCCTTTTCAACGACGATGTTTAGTTTGTTTTTAAGTATTTTATTTATTTATTTTTATATTTACTATAATATTTGTTAAAAATCGTTTATTTTAATTCATTTTATATATTTACTGTAATATTTGTTAAAAATCGTTTATTTTAATTTATTTTATATATTTACTGTAATATTTGTTAAAAATAGTTGATTTTATTAATTTATTTTATATATTTACTGCAATAGTCGTTAAAAAATAGTTCATTTTATTTATATAGGTATTTAATATGTATGTTTACTGTAATATTTGTTAAAAACTGTTTAATTTTATTAATTTTATATATTTATTATAAGTAAAATTATTATATAAAGTTTAAATGATTGTTTTATTTTTACTGTAATTTAAAAAAATATGTAAATTAATTTATTTAATTTATATATTTACTGTAATTGTTGTTTTAAATTATTTAATTGTGTAATCATATTATACAAAACAGCGGAGATGGTCAAAATGAAACCTTCGCGGCAAGCAGCTCATTGGACGTGCTCTGCTCGCACATTACAACATAGCTCCAAATTCTTCTTCTCTCTTACAATTGAGGGATGCCAGCGCAGTGCAGAGCGATTGGCAAGCGCTAGGCATGGTCTGAGTTCGCATCCAGGAGGGTGCAATGATTATATACTTTAATATTTTGTTTTATTTCTACTGCTTATCTTTTCATATAAAATAAGCATGATGGTCGGACCGGGATAAATGATTTTGAAGAATAGTTTTTAATAAAATATAAAAATTATCTTTTGTCAATCTTTCTACTAATTTTACTTAATACGGTTCAGTCTTAATTTATTAAGTTCACGTTTATTATAGTTTTATTATTAAATTTAACAATTATTTAGTTGGCTTTTTAATTATTTGGGTAATTCTTAACTTTTAATTATTTTATTAATTTAATAATTAATTTATTAATTAATTTTAAATAATTTTAATAATATTTTAATAACTTTAATATTTTATTAGTTTTAATATTAGTTTAATAATTTTAATAATATTTTTATAATTTTAATAATATTTTTATAATTTTAATAATATTTTTATAATTTTAATAATATCTTTATAATTTTAATAATATTTTTATAATTTAAT
>JAQGAK010003525.1:0-14869 GCA_034696945.1 Lipothrix lubbocki
ATTCAATTTCCTTTCATTTGATACTATGGTCATGTAAATCGGTCAAGTGGTTTTTTCCCTATCAGCAAATCCCCGGAGAGCATTTGGTGCTCCCATTTTAATGCATGGACATTGAAAAAAAATCAACTTTGCGCATAAATATGTCTATTTGGATGCAAACTATTAGTTTTAGCTATTTTCGGGTTTATCTAAAATAGAACGGTTTTGGGCTCTACGAAAAAGTCTGAAATTACTGATTATAATGTTTTATTTCCTCCTGTAGAATACTTTGCAAAACTAGAAGATTAGTTATGGGAAATATAAAAAATCTTCCGCCCGCGATCCCCGAGATCGACGAGAGAGGTTCCCGTCGGTGGCCCAGTCTCTAACTAATAAACTAATAATATTCATCAGTCAAAGCTCCATGCAGCGTGTTACAATGAAAACGTTTTGATGTGCAGTACTCACATGTATGCCATACTGCAGTTTAGACAGAGAAAACGTTTTGATCAACAGCTGTTGTCACACGCTGCGTGGAGCTTTGACTGATGAATATTATTAGTTAGAGACTGGGCCACGGACGGGAACATCTCTCGTCGATCCCAGGGAAATCGGGCGGAAGATTTTTTTGTAGTAAGCCATACATTTTAAATGGAAGTAACGATAATGGCTGTTCAGAATAAACGAGGAAGAGAAGGTTTTAAATTGTTGTTAATATGCTTGGTGGTGCCGTTGCCTAGAAACTAGCAGTTTCTGCTGAACTCAAAATTTATGTAGATGCTCTATTCCAATGAGTTACAAGTTCTTGTCCTTCAATAATTAATTATTGCAACAAGTACAGACGTAAATTATTTTATTCAAAGGTGCAAAATTGAAAAAACTCCTTAAGTTGTAAGTATAATAAGAAAATAATCAATTACTAATTAAGTGGCTTCTTTACAGTGGAAACTCGCTATAGCTGGAATCTTTATAAGGGCAGACTCCCTATAACGGCAGCGGTAATTTTTTCCTAGAAATAAATTGACGTGAAATTTGGACTGTTGTGAGAGCACTTCTCTATAACGGTCCATGTGTAGCTTTATAAGGTGTCGGTATAAAGAGGGCTAATTGTAAAACGGTGGTCTTTCCGTCATGGCCAGTTTTTCAACCATAGAAATATATTTACAGTAGAGACTCGTCATACCGGGCCTCTCTGTAACGCCAGCAGATTTTTCCTTGGAAATACTTCACATCAAATTTTGACTCTAATAAGCGTCTGACTAACGGTTAAAATTTAGCAGCTTTATAGTTTGCCGTAATGAAAAGTTTCCGCTTTATTATCTTACCCCCCACCATGACAGAAAATATTTCCGCCCGTAAAACCAGTAACACTCTACTAACATTGTTACAATTGAGACGGCTAAGCAAATCAGCAGCAACTTGAAAGCAACAAAAATATAAACTGATCTATCACCAGTTTTGCCAAGTGCATTAATTTGTTTAGCCGTTTCTGTTTCTATTTGAATATTTTCCCCAGAAATCCAGTGTGAGAACATTCCGGTTTGTGGGAGTGTGTACATGCGCCGGTGATACATATTCGACTTTTCGGGCAATCGTGTATTTGCAGATTTAATGAAAATGGTGCGGCGATACTTTTCCTCGTTGTAGTGGACATTATGTGCAAAAATTAATCCATGCCTTTTAACAATATTATAATAATGTTTAATAACTTTCCAGATTTCGACCAAATCCCCTAAAGTTGCTAACATGGCCGTCCTCGGCTCTGACAAGTTTGACGATATTAAATTTGAGACATTTTGCATGCATACGCAATGAAATGTGGTATTTGATAGATTTTTTAATTCATTTGAACCTAGGATCCGGCGATGAGCATCGGAATAAGTAATGCTGTTACCATAGGAGCGACAACGTTTATCATTCATATAAAAATAATAATATTCCAAAACCTTGTCACAGTTACCGCCAACAAGAAACAGTGTAAAATTTTTTAGCTCAGCCAATTGTTTCCAAATTGTTCTGGTTGGGTTTTCGATTTGCATATCCGATCTTATCATGCCTTTGTAGCCATTGGAAATAACAATGGCTAATAGAATCCAAACATTACGGATTGTTCCAGTACCGTCCCCGTAACAGACAGGAGCGACAAAAAGTATGCAGAGCTGATTTTAGAGGATTTTAAATAGAGAGAGAATACAATAATTGCTAGGGCTAAGATGATCCATAATTCATAGCCGAGTACTTGGTAGAAAAGTTGAAGTTCCTTGCGATTCGTATAAACACCGTCAGCTGTTACAAAAAATATTGTTGGAGTGTGACCAACTGTAAATGCATGCGTTGAGCTTAAAGAATAGGTTTCAAGCATTATTGGACTATCAAAAAATCTTTCAGTTTCGTTATATTTAAGGCCGTCGCATACAAATTGAACAGTTTTGCATGAAATACTAGTGCAGTTAACCAAACGGTAAATGTCGTTGCACCACACCGGCTTTTTTACTTCATTGATTTGAACCCTCCATTCAATATTTCGACCTTTATCTACAAATGCATTGTGATTTGAAATCAGAATATCAAAAATAGGATCACCCACCAACAGTGTTTGGGTAATATTGCAATGTGAACCCCAAGGGCAAATATACCCAAACATAATATTGTTGCGATTTATCTGCGACACTTTGTACATCGGCACATAATGTGAATAAAAAGACTCCACAAGTTTAGACGTGGAACGTAACTCAGATTCACTTACAGCTGTAAAAACATAAACGTCTGTAAATACTACTCGTTCCAGTGGAAGGACTTTATTAGTATCATTGGTTAAATGTAGAATTCTAATGTTGGACCCAATGATTAACCACGACACAAGTTTTAAAACAGAAACAATAATGATAAGACATTTCACAAATGTTATTTTAAAAACAAAGGGATGGTTATATTCGTTCAGCTTTCGATATGAAACTCCTTTGCTGTAACGAAAATCAATGAGATCATATGGTAGTTGAGTAGAGGAGAAATTTAAATTGTCATGGTTTTGTAAAACTCGTAGATAGCAGTGACTACTCGTTTTCAACCAATTCAAGTTTAGCAATGCGTCCGTTGGAATTGCTCTAATGTCACCAAAACATGGTGGAAAATATAGGACCATCCACAGCATTACTTGTAACATGGTGAAATATTTGCTGTCTGACGTGTAAAATTGAAAATGGTAACCAAAATGTTCAATTTTTTAGTTGATTACGTTCAGACGCTGCAAATAATTGTACTAATGCATGAGCTCTAAAAGAAAATTATGATAATGATTGCTAGTACAACACCAAATGGGAGCTATAGTATCACTATCTATAAATTATGCTTTGTAATTTAATTGGTTTTGCCAGCTAACGAGCAATTATTTTGCCGTAACAGCTGTGCTCAAATCTTTAAGTTTCATTATTTGGCACAGAAGCACTTTTATATCCCTTGAATAACTGTTCACTGGAAGCTAAGCTATACACTTCCTCCTTTAGCGGTTCTTCTGCCCAGAAATAAATTACGTGGCATTTTGTATCTTATAAGACCATTTATAGCAGTAAAAATTTGCAGCTTAGATTGTGCCGTTATAAAAAGTTTCCATTGCATTTGGAGAAATTGTGTGTCCAATCAACAGTCTCCCATTAAATAACAATTTCGTATCACTTGAAAATTCCCAATGCCGCCACATGAGAAATTTAATACACAAAAGTAAACAACAACAAAATTTGGATTAATGATTATGATTGTTATACATACCCTGGGAGCTTGCTATAACGTTCATCTTTATAAGGGCAGACTGGTCATAATTGCAGCAGCTTTTTGTATTTTTATGAAGTTTTGCCTCTTATAAGCCCTTCTTTATAAGGGTCAAATTTAAAAGATTCAAAGAGTGCTGTTCTAAAGAAGGTCGACTGTAAAGGTTTATCTAGCTTGTATGAATCTGTCTGTAAAAAAGTAAGAGAGGGCCCACTCAATTTACTTATAAGGCATTAAAATTTCAACGTTATTCTTGTACCATTCTGGTATAGCTAAAATAATTTAATAATATTCAAAGATTTCAAGCAAAAGACTCAAAAGTAATTTTTATGAAGTACTGCTAAATAATAAGTTATTCCTAGATTGCTTCCTCGTTTGAGCAAATTGTATTCCGCATTTTGCATATTTGTACATTCTATCGTCTGAGTTACAACAAAAAATTCATCCTTGGAATCGTTTTCATTCTCAGTGAGTGTTAAAACATACAAGTGTGGAATCTGTGGTTATTGGAACACGGAACTTTTCAATATTTGGCCTTTGCACAATCCATCTGCTAACACTAAAAAAATGTGGTATAGTATGTCTCTTTTTGATTATTTTGGCACAAGCACAGTAATACAAACACCAATAATTAGGTTATGCAAACATTTATATCAAAATTTCAAATATTGAAAATGTTTTGAATTATTTTGTAACATTTTCAAACAATTTAAAGTATTGTTTTAATAATAGTATTACAATAAGAACAACGGTTTTTAGACGCTTCAGCTACTCTGCAAATTTAGTGTCGCACGTAAAACCACTTGAAGTCTCGTAAATTAAATTTTGCAGAAAAATATTAAAACAGTCGAAGAAGTATAAATTTTCATGTTAATACCATCTGGTTGATTTACCGGCTGTTGAGCAATTCCTAGTTGTTTCAGTTCCAACAGGGTTTCACGCTTCCGCATAATAAATATGATCGCTGGCGAAATCCAAACAAGTTCAAGGGCATTTGTTTTAGATCAATTTAAACATGGAATCCAGGAACACCACCCGGAAAAAACGCGCGGCAGAGTATTTTTAATATTTCCTGAATATTACCAGACTAGGAAACAATTCTTTGAAAATTAACAGCATTTAATCCGGCTTAATGCTAATATGGCTGAGATAAAAGGAGCCGATAATCCAACTTCATCAACACAGTCTCCAACAGGCTTTTTAACACTCCAAAAATCTCCAATTCTCTAAAGTGAAACAATCCAAATTTCAACTTAAGCTGTACGATGAAGTCGAAGTAAGTAATTTTTATTTTTTCATTAATAGACTTTGTATATTTTGAAAATATAAATAAGATTACCTATTGTATAAATGTTTTTAGGTACAATCTCGTTATCGTCTTGCTTTCGGCATTTATTGCTTTGCATGTTACTGCAGTTGTTCTTCCAAGAAATCCCAAATGTCTTAAGGTAAGTGTATATTTAGAACCTATACGAAAGTTAAGCAGTGTTCGGGAAATATTGGAAAGTTAAATATAAACGTAAAATTACACGATTTTGTATCTTTCAACAGTGTCATGATGCCTTCGAAGTTTGCACTACAAACGGAACTCCTTGTTGCAACGCGACGTTCACTTGCCAGCCATTCGTTCCTGCTGCAAACGAAAAAGTGCTCTTCCCAAATGAAATGCGATGCATGCCGCCAAATTCCACACAGCCAACGAATTTCCCCTTTTCTGTAAGCGTAACGTCGAACATGTAGATACAGTTTTGTGACGTAAGATCAGAAAAGATAAAAAATCCTAATAAAATGTGTTAATGATGATTTTTAGTGTCATGGACCCTTAGAAGTTTGTTATGAACTTGGATGTTGCGACTCAAATTATATTTGCGCCCCCTATCAGTCACAGTGCCCAGGTGCTAGGCCACCAATCTTCCCATGTGAGTACCGATGCGAGTTGAAGGCAAGTGTAACGCAACCCGTCAATCAAACTTCGCCTCAGTGTATGGCCAACTATGAAATGTGCAATGCTACAACCTGCCCTCCACCTGCTCCACCCACTCCACCATGCAACGGTACAGCCAGCCTCCCTACAACCACTTGCAAAACCACCTCTACAACAACATGCACTCCCCCGGGCACTACGACCAACTGCACAACCAGCTCTGTGACCACATGTGTCAACTCTGCAGACAACTCGACCACTACGTCGACATCCATGTGTACAACTATTACTACCGCAACTACCGCTACAGGAGGAAATTAATATTTGAAAAAATGACCATTAATTACCTTGTACGAAAAGTCATCTCATTCTATGTCCTAAACGTTTACTGTCTGTAGCTAATTTGATCGAAATAAACTTTGCATTTTATCGAAATTTTTATTTCTTATGATAAATAAATGCTCACTTGAGTATGTACATTTATTACAGTTAGATAAATTAAGGTTGACTCACAGTACGGACGCATAAATAGGAACATGAAACGGTTTTATCCCACTAAATGTGTCATAAATACATATAATTAATGGTGCATTGTTATAACTTTCATGTACATATTACATAATAGGTAAATATAATGATTTTCTATACATGTACATAAGTAATATAAGTATGCTTATATCTTACACAACAACCTAATTATATATATATATCGTCGGCGAAGGATCTGAAAGTACCAACTGCACACGTAGCTAAGGTTTCAATGTACCAAAAACCTCTTTGCGCTAATGTCTAAACATGCCAAAAGTCAAAACTCCACGCTTAAACATTTGTGCTACTTTTTGACTTTAGAATTTTGAGCGCTCCCGCGTTGGTACATTAAGAGACTGGCACGTGGTGCAGTTGGTACTTTCAGATCCTTCGCCGACGATATATGTAATTAGGCCGCCACGACCGTTTTGAATGTTGTCAAATGATTGTAATCAGCACCTTCTTGCACGGATTTTGCACGTTACGCATGTGCAGGTATTATCGACAGAACTGGCGTAAATATAAAAAAAATTGTTGAATGGAAATAGTACTTAGCATTGGCAATACCGAATGTTTACATTTCCTCTTGCGTCTGAAAGCATGGTTTGGGTTGGCAGTGAAGGGTTTTTCAGTTCTCAGTATGAGCTAACAATGATAATAATAAAACTTTCCTATCATGTAACTTCAGCTTTTGTTTTACAAATTGCTGGGAAGACGAATGTTAGGAAGTGAAGGAATTCCGTGATAGGGCAAGTATTTAAATTAGATTTAGATTAAGGAATTTAATTCAGTTCATCTTTCCTTCCAATTTATTTCAGGATATGAAAATTATGTCTTGAAGTTATTTTGTATATTATGCTTTTTGTATCTTTTGAAATTTAAATCTATTTTTTATTTACTTAATTGTTTAATTTACAGATGTTCAATATGGCGACTTCCGAGTCATTTGTGGAGGATACTGACAAAACGTCCAGCATTTGTTCCTACCATTCTTATGTTCCTTCGGAGGAAGAAGAATTTCTTTTAGCTTCACCGTCTTCATCATTCTCGTCTTCCCCACGCTCCTCCGTGACAATTGAAAATATTGAAAATATCCATGAACAATGTTTGTCCTTGCAAATGTCCACTTTAAAAATTTGCTGCTACCAAACCTCACCGGAGGAACCGGAAATGGATTTGAGTTTACAAAGAACCGTGACCACAAATTTAGAAAATCATGTATTTGGAGTTTTTGAAGATAATTCAGTCCCGGCTTTAGTTACAACCTTTCAATCCTTTCAATCTTTAGCCCAAAGGTACAATTCAGTATTTAGCAAAGTATCCTAAAATTATAAAAACTTACGTCAGCACAATATGAAAAAAGTGAGATCTCAAGCTTATGCGGCTTGGATAAAAAATTTACAGCAATTCCGACATCAAAATGATAAACCCTAGAGGCAAAGGCCAAGCCAGCCTTTCCAAAATTTTTACTGCAATGTTAACCCCAAAAATTATGGGTCACGCAGTAGCAAATTAATTCAAAAGGGACGATGGAATTCTACAAAAAAGCGATTCCAAAATTCCGGTCGTAATGCATTTGTAAACAGTGGACATCCGATCAATTTTCAAAATCAAGCCACATCAAATTTCGATCGTTGCTTAGATGTTTGTTAATAAATGTCATTTCTCACATATAGTAATAGTAATACTTAATAGAGTTTGATAAGTATGTATTCTATAATAATTATATTTATTATATATATATCATTCTACAAATAATCATTATTTGTAGCATGCATCTACCGAACTGTATATTTAATTGTCATATAATGTCTAAATTTCGTTTGTGTTGTAGACTTTTGTCTATCAACACTGAATTCAATACACTACAATGCATACAAATTTCATTTCTCCCGATGCTTTAGATCCCTGATATAGTACATTCCTACTTATTTATTTTTATAGCAATGAGGCTTTTTGGGTTTTTATGACTTCCTTGAATAACTGTATGTATGCACATATATAGAAATTTTCCGTCCGTTTAATTTCCCCAAATTGTCTTTTATTATCCTCCTGTATGGGTAGACAATTTTATAGCGATGATATATTCATTCATTATAAGACTGTGATAAGTACTTGTGACCGGGTATACAACCAACATTTAAATTGGGCTATCGTACGCTTGTATTTTTTGGGTTTTTGAAACATTCTCTATTAACCTGAAATTATTATCTCTGTCATCTTCCGTAACGTTACTGCTACCAACAGGGAAATCCGAGAGTGTCTCGTTAGTAATTCCTCAGCTAAAGAAGTAACGATGGCAGCCAGTATTTCCAATGTAGTAAGCAGCAACGAATATCTACAATGTTGTACAGAAATGAATTTTCTCATTTTCGAATTTTAATGATACCAGAATACGTTCATTTTAACCTGAATGTCAATACTGAAATAGTATCTCAACCCAAAGGCATGTCGGGAGGGAAGTGCAATTAAGGTTAATAAGTTAAGTTTAGTTAAACAATTAAGTTAAAATTAATCCATCTCTGAAGAAGGTATTGACGGATGATTTGATGGGACGCGTTCCTTCCATGTTAATACCCCAACAACTAATTTAATTATAACATTTTAAACACTCCGATAATCATAATGTGTATGAGGCATAAGTCGGATGTGAACATCTTACTATTTTTAGGATTTATTCCATACGTCTTTATATTCAAAATTCCAAATAATAAAAATAGCACACTTATTAACAGGGCTGGGAAATCGCGAAAAACCCGACAAAATGAAGGAAGCAAAATAATTATTCCTAGCTAGCTATAAGTTGTTATTCTGGACATAAAAACATTACAAAACCGAATACAAAAATTTTAAACTAATGAAAAACGTGAAATGTGCAAAAAATAGCATAAAAAAGCAAAATTATAAAATATTTCGTAAAATTGAGCAAAATTTCCGACCAAAAAAATGTTTTTGTGAATTCTTGTACAAAAATGACAATTTTAGCCTGAAATAAAATTTGGTTCAATGATTTTTATCCATTTTAAACCCTGAAACTCTACTGAAAATTAGGCAAACCTATAATAAACTGTGAAATACTCAATGAAAACCGCCAATTGTATACAAAATTACGAGAAAAATGTCAAAAGGTAGAGAAAATCTGGAATTCGCGGGAAAATGTGTATAAACTTTAATGTGAAAAACCCCAAATTTGAGGTCATTTTGCGAAAAGGTCCCAGCCCTTCTTATTAAGTTCATTAACCAGCTTCAGAATAGTGTCTGTTCCTTGCGTAACTGTATAGAATGGAAGGAAATTAACGGATCTTTACACCTGAAGTATGAAAGTGAAAGGTAACTGGAGTCAAGGGTTTAACGGTGCTCTCTCATGTGTGGAATGCTTTGGTCATGTTAAAATATATCTGTACATATTTCCTTCCAATCTCTCGGCATTGTACCTGATTTTAATTTAAATCTCTCTAAATATACAATTCCGTTAATTGAATACCTTGCTCTCATCAGTCATTGAACCCCCAGGTACCCTTAAGTGCTCCAGTACGTAAGTAAACTAGCAGTTTCTTTCCGTAGTCAAACCGTTACGTCTTTATTGCACCGTGGTTTTAAAAGACGGTGACAGCCTCTGAGAATTCATTTCCAGTTTGATCTTACAATTGTGAAGTTGTTGATTTTATTGTGCTCGAGTAATTTGAAAAGATTAGGAACTTTAGTAAGTGCATATATATATTTTTTTTTGATTCAAAATATTGTTTTACCTGCTATCCTTTCACTCTCTACTGATTGCCCATAAATAAATACATTTCCATGTGTGTGCTCCATCACACTTTCATTTTCGATTTTGACTGCTACTATACTTGGAAATTTTACAGCATTGGGTCCCCGCGGTTTCGGATAACTTTTTATTTTTTCTAACAACTTTTTGTTTGTTGATTTGTTTTCAGAACCTCGTTCAACCTCCTACAGTTTGTCATACCCCGACAAGTTTCAGATGGTGTGATTATCCAAGACTCATTATTCCTTACTACCCAAGTTGTGTGATAACATGGAGACATTTTTACGGTACGTATTTTTCTATTAAAAATATTTGATTACGTATTTTAATTTCCCATTCACGTAACTATTTGAAAATTAAAATACATTTTGATTACAGTTTTACGGGTCTACGAAATTACTATAAACGCTTAATTATTATTTATTAAAATTATAATTTGTTTTTACATTTTGCAGGCTCACGCTCTTATTAGGGCTACTCCTAGTGATAAATCTACAAGAAATTCAAAGTCGAGAAATCAACTTTTATCGTACAAATACATATGATGCCCGATCGGATTTATCAGAAGACATGACTTCATCAGCGTCCTCCAAAGAAGATAAGGATGACATGGTAGTTTACTTGCCCATCGACCCCTCGTCAAAATCTTCTGCACTATCTCCCAAGTTTAAGTTCGATTCTGATGTGGGTGTCGTCGGCGGCCAGCAAGCCTCTTTAGACCAGGATCACATTGTCGTACTGCTCCCTGATGAGAAATTCCCTTTGGAGGATTTGGATAAAATAGCTCAAACTGAATTGGAGAAGTTTGGATCAATTGGTCAAGCAGTCGTTTTCCCAGAAAAACTTGAAATAAAAGAAGAACGGGAGTCGGAAAATTTTCAATTTGTGCATGATAGGGACGTTCCAGCAGCACCATTGACCATCTCAGTTGCTCAACAACCGTCGCCTTCACAGCCGCAACAACCGTTGTCCTCAGAGCCGCAACAACCGTTGTCTTCACAGCCGCCGTCGGAATCAGATAAGGGGATTTTGGATACTTTGCATCAAGGAATAACGCAAGGCCTGACTAACTTTGCGAATACTTGGCCCTCACTAAGCGTATCTCACGCATTTAACCCTCCTGGGCAGCCTGGCACAACCGCAGTGTCTACTAGCTTTTCCATGTTCCCTCATCTTCACACTCCATCTTCAACGCCCGCACCAATCCCGATTGCTCCACCCCCAGCGCCTTCCCAACCCGAGGAATCAAATAAGGGAGTTATTATTGATACTTTGCATCAAGGAATACAGCAAGGCATGACCAACTTTGCGAATACTTGGCCGTCACTAAGCATATCCCACGCATTTAACCCTCCTGGCCAACCTGGCACTACCGCCGTGTCTTCTAGCTTGTCAATGTTTCCCCATCTTCATACTCCATCTTCAACTCCCGCACCAACAACTTCGACTGTTCAACCGACGACGCCTTCACAATCACCAGAGGAAGGAGAAAAAGGGATCGTTGATACTATACAAGGGATTACACAGGGTGTGACCAACTTGGCGAATAATTGGCCTCAACTGAGCATCTCTCATGCAATTGGGCCTCCTGGGCCTCCCGGTCAAAATGGATTGTTGTCTTCCAGCTTTCCATTGTTTCCTCATTTTCAAACTCCCATACCAAGCTCATCTAAAGATGTAAATGGTGAAGACTCCCAACCACAAGTTCAAGAATCTTCTTCATCTGTAAATAAATCTGATTCCAGCGTCGTTGAAACTGTAGTTGATCCTGCGTCTTCATTTGAAAATAAATCGGATTCCAGCGTCGCAGAAACTGTAAATAATCCTGCGTCTCCATTTGAAAATAAATCGGATTCCAGCGTTGAAGCTGCAGTTAATCATCCTGCGGTGTTGGAAGTTAGTCCCGAATCTTTGCTTCCTGTTGTAACCCCAGATTCTAAAACTGTGGTGAGTTTTGCTGTGAGTGACACCGGATTACAACAAGATGGAGCCGCCGCTCTGGGAAAAAAGCCTGAAGCAGATGATGTCAATAATGTTAAATCAGTGGGACCTCCAATTGAGATTAAACCTGAAGCTATAGCAATAGCGAATCTAGTTTCCGGGGGCGCTTCCTTACTTGAAACGAAGCCTGTACCTGCCGATGAAACTCTAAAAGTAAACACTCTGGAAAAAGTAGAGGATCCTGCGGCAGTACCTGCGTCAAACAATGATAGAATAGATACTTTAGAGTCTGCCAACAAAGAAAGCCAAGTCCCAGACCCTGACCAACACTCCGGACCAAATGAACTTACCACTAGTTCAATCTGGCAGTTTCTTCAAGCCACTTTACCTCTAGATTTCGAACAAGCCAAACTGACAGCTACGTTAACTGAAGAAAAACCAGCAGCAATTGAAAATCAGAATGAAGTTTCAGCCTCAAGTAATGATGCTTCAAAGACGGTCGCCGAATCGATTTCGCTTGCTAATCCCAATCTTGATGGGTCCTCTGTAACGGCAGCAGAAAATGGTAATTCTCAGCAACAATCCGCACTTCCAGCTCAACAACAAGCCGAAGGTGTGGTACCAATAAACGATGTAAAGAGTACCGAAGAGGGGCAACAAGATATTCTTTCATCCCAAACAAATGTCAATAACATTGTGATAACTCCACTTCCGGTCATCGCCACCCCTGGGGATGCGGTAGATAGTAAATCAACGCTGGAGAAAGCGGAAAATCCAAAAACTGAGGAAGGTGTTAATCCAAACGAAAGCCCTAACACACCTGCAGATAAGGCTGCAGAGGCAACAACAACGGTTCTTGGAACAGCGTCAGCAACAGTAGATTCTTCTTCAGTAATTGGCCACTTGGATGAGATATCGAAAGAAATTAGTCCTTATCAGTCATTTATTGCACCCCTGATTTCCAAACTCGAAAATCGGGCAAACTTTACCAATGTAAACTTAACGTTTCCCATGAACTCCGTTGGTAACTTTTCACTGGCACAGGTGAACTTAACCGCACTAAATAGTTCAGAGAAATTCACTGAGGAGATGGAAGTTTTGGTAAGATTTTAGAAATTGCTCATACGTAATATAAATTCATATTAATTAATTTTATGAATTTATCTAATACATGTTATTATCTTCAACAGCTTTCTGCAATCGAAACCGAGCAGCAACTAATTGCAGTGACGGGTTTGGACTCCTTACTTGGTAGCGGAATGGGTGGCATGGGCGGTGGTGGTGGTGGCGGCGGATTATTTGGTAACATGTTACCAGGATTTGGAGGCGGAGGAGGTGGCACTGGCGACTTTTTTAACGGCTTAGTTAATTTGATTCACGTACTAAAACCCCAACAAGGTGGAGGTGGCGGCGGTGGTTCATCAGGTGGGGGTAGTGGTAGTTCCGGTGGTGGGTCTTCCGGAGGTTCATCAGGTGGGGGTGGAAGCTCCAGTGGTGGTTCTTCTGGAGGTTCATCAGGTGGGGGTGGAAGTTCCGGTGGTGGGTCTTCTGGAGGTTCATCAGGAGGAGGTGGAGCAGGTGCTGGTGGTAGCACCTCGGGTGGAAGTGGCGGAGGGTCTTCTGGTGGATCAAGCGGTGGTAGCGCTGGCAGTGGAACTGGTGGAAGTTCTGGAGGAGCTGGCGGAAGTTCGGGTGGAGGTTCAACCGGAGGTGGTGGAACTTCTGGTGGTGGTTCAACCGGAGGTGGTGGAACTTCTGGTGGAGGTTCAACCGGAGGTGGTGGAACTTCTGGTGGAGGTTCAACTGGAGGTGGTGGAACTTCTGGCGGAAATTCAACCGGAGGTGGTGGAAGTTCCGGAGGAGGTTCAACCGGAGGTGGTGGAAGTTCTGGAGGAGGTTCAACCGGAGGTGGTGGAAGTTCTGGAGGAGGTTCAAGCGGAGGTGGTGGAGGCAAACCTGGTAAACCTGGCGGAGGCGGTGGTGGCAGTGGAGGAGGTGGCAGCGGAGGAGGCGGTGGCGGTGGCACTGGAGGAGGTGGTGGAGGTAGCACCAATTGTATTCAAACTGGAAGACTTTGTCAAACACTATTCGCTATCCAGCCCTGTTGTTCTAGCCGACCATGTGTCGCCTTCTCGAATTCCCTCTTGAATTCCTTAACGTTGGGAAATCTAGGAACTTGTTCATAGTTTAGCGTTTATTTATTTTTATTTATTTATTCAGCAGTGTGTGTAGGTATGTAAATAATAATTTTCTAAGTACGATGATAAGTTATTGATGCATTTAATGTTCGATCACATGCATGTACTGCCTTATGGACATTCTTGTACATTTGGTCAGCATTGTATTTATATTTACTTAATAAACTTAT
This sequence comes from Lipothrix lubbocki, assembly GCA_034696945.1. Classification (NCBI taxonomy): domain Eukaryota; kingdom Metazoa; phylum Arthropoda; class Collembola; order Symphypleona; family Sminthuridae; genus Lipothrix; species Lipothrix lubbocki. The sequence continues at coordinate 14,272 of JAQGAK010003525.1, forward strand.
ATGTTTTGAATTTCATAAATTATCATGCAAAAATAAATTTCAATTCATCAATAAACAACGATGGCATCCGTCCAACGCGTTTCATTATCGGTTCATTTCTCATCTAACAGTTTACTGCAACATTCAGAACATGCAGAGAATTCTGTGATTCCACTTGTATACTGCGAGACTGAAGAAAGCCAAGGCATTCGGAATAATATCTTGGCATTTCAATGACACAAATCGATCCATTTAATAGTTTTTACCTTTATGAGACTTGTTGTGAATCTTGTCATGTTTAAGTTGCCCACAAAATTACCAGAAAAAACAACATGTAAAGTTGGCTCATCTTTGCGGCAATTGGGATATGTAATGAACTATAATAATTCGATTTTTAGCATGCATCATCCATTTATATTAAATGTATATTATTATATAAAAACGTTTTATTATCTGTATTCAAAATAATTTACATCTGAAGGGGTCTAAACCTGAAACAAATATTAAAATATACTTGTCGATCCCTAATTCACTAACGGCGAATTTTTAGGGTCGCGTAGCGGACCTAATGCAATGATGCGCTTGTCTGTCCGTCCGTCCGTCCGTCCGTCCGTAATAT
>JAQGAK010003526.1:0-14859 GCA_034696945.1 Lipothrix lubbocki
AATCTGCCTCTTATATAGAAATTCTCTTATAAAGAGAGCTCGTATGCATATACCCATGTATGACATGCGAGCCCAAAGGATCTCTTATAGAGAGAATTCTCTTATATGAAGGTCTCTTATAGCGAGGTTCCAGTGTAATAGCATACGGAATCTTAAGCAAGCGATGCTTAGATTCCCAAGATTAAATTTATATGTATGTACCTGTTTGTGATTTACTCCAGGACCGCCCGACCAAAATTTAAGATGTTGGGCTTCTTTTACAGTGCATACAAGTAAATTTGTTTGTTTTCTTCATTTGGTAAAATTTCGACTTCCGTTATGAAAATTTTTAGAAAATATTATTATTTAGATGCAATATTTCAATATATAATAAATGTTATTATGTATAAGAGAACGCTATAAATCACCAAAATCTGCCTATTATATAGAAATTCTCTTATAAAAAGAACTCGTGTGCATATAACCATGTATGACATGCGAGCCCAAAGGGTCTCTTATAGAGAGAATTATCTTATATGGAGGTCTCTTATAGCGAGATTCCTAAGTATATGTTTTTATAATAAAAAAGCAAACCAATTGACTAACGATACATTTTGTACATATAAACCACAATAAATTTGTTTTTAAATACCAATTTCGGATTTATTATGAACAAATTATTATTTAACGTTTTATTGAATTATACGTTATAACTAATATCGTATTTTAATCCATTAATCATAATTATTAAAGTAGTATTTTTTATGGATTTTTAATTATACATTCAATTTCAATTGTGTTAAACTTTTCAAGTCCAGGAATATTCTTTTCAAATATCTTTACTACTAAGGTTTTTGACAAATCAAGCAGGACACTGGTTTAATGCTAAAATACCCGAAAGATTTATTCGCTTAATAAAAAGTGGGAAAATATTGCAGTTATCTATACTGAAGTAATGATCATCCACCTATATACTTGATTGTAAACAATGCAGTAACCCAACAAATCTAAATTTAGAGCAATTTTGAGTCATATTCTATATAAGAGACTCTTTCCATAGTAACAGTTTTGGGCTGATTTATAGTGATCCCTTATAGAAAGAGGCCAATGGCCCTCAATTTGCATTTACCAAATATGGAGGTCCTTGCACCATGCACATCGAGAAGCGATACACTGAACTCTCGCTATAAGAGAACGCTATAAATAACCAAAATCAGTCTCTTATATAAATATATATATTATAGTTATTGTTAATATTATATATAGGAATTCTCATATAGAGAGAGAGATGCGTATAACTATGTATGCTATGTGGACTTAAAGGATCTCTTGTAAAGGAGTTCTCTTATATGGAGATCTCTTATAGCAAGAGTTCGGTATGTCATGTATGTATGTTGGAAGTTAAATTCAGTACGTCCGGGTACTTTCTAAATCACTTCAACACTCAACTCAAGCAAAATTGAAATCATCAGAAGTAACACCATCCATCCGAATATTGTCACCAAAGTTTGAATAAAGTTCGATGATGTACGCAAAATATCGTAGCTCAAAGTTCGATTCTGCCACTTGTGAAGATCAAACTTACTCCCCTGTAAGGAATCCAGCCGGTTTTCTGCCCAATTGTATAATCCGTTTTCGAACAATCTTCTTAAGAAACTCAAAATGTTCATATCATTGTACCGTAGCGTGGCAAAAATACCATTTTGATTTCCAGCAATTGCTTCATGGCTTATAATAAACGGTAGTTGTTTGATTGTTTTAGTACGCCAAGCTGGCACTTGAAATTGATTTAATTTGTTTTCAAAATCAAGTAAAGCCACCTGGTTGCAATTAGAAACTTCATCTTCAACTGTAAAATTTTTAAACGGATGTGCAAAAACTACCCTTGAAAGAGTGTTATTATACTGATCTAACTGAGCTTTAGCAATGTGGGTTTGTGGAATTTGTTGAATTACGGCAGCATCCATAGAAAGGAGAATGTAGCCAACGTTTGTGACACCAAATGAATTTGCAAAAGCTTTCATTTTGGCAAACGGAATTCTCTTTCGACGATCCTCTAAAATAGGAGTAAACTCAGTGGAAAAACGAGCTGCGGTTTTATAATTTTTGGGCAAATAAACTAATAATTGTATGCCATTCAAGTCATCAAGTGTACTCGGGCCATAAAACGGTATATGTGCTGTAAGGTCCGACGTGAAAATCCCTTTGTATGCATTGGTAAGTACCACCGAAGCAACAAGCCAAGAGGATGCGATCATTTTAAATTTAAACAAACCAGATGTACGAGGAATATCAATATCTACATTTTCCAGAAGGGCCCTTATCGGCAATACAAATGTATCGTAATTGGTAAGTTTGCTATACTTTGTAACGCATTTAAGCATAATCCAAGACAATCCAATAGTTATTCCGAGTCCAATCCAAATTTTGGTTTCAAATGGTTTGCTATAGATTCGGTATGTCAGGTAATGTTTAACACCGCTGCATGTCAAATATTTGACGTAATTTGTTTTGAAAGGGTAAAAATTCTCCGAGAAAGGCCAAGTGTTATGATGTTGAAGAAATACCATGTACTCATAATCCTTCCACTTGTCAACATCTTTGAGGGAAAAAAGTTGGGAAAATGTGCCGTTTGAATAATACTTGTGAACGACACCTATAACAATGTCGTTGAGTACGACGGCCGATTTTCGTACGAAACTCCATTTGGTTACGCGAAGTCGTTTTGCCTTGTTTTCCTTTATGTGTGGGATGTAGACTGTAAAGATATCGTAATTGCGAATCATGTATCTTGTATGTTGATCAAGGTACTGCCGAAACGATTCCCGATGCAGGTAAAAGCTTACATTGAAATACCGGACTCGGACATTGAAACAGTATAAGCATATGCTGTACCATTCGTATACAGTCCAAGAGTATGTACGTTTACTCCTTTTCAATATACGTTTTTGTTTAATGTGAATCAATTGAAACCACGTTAAATCATATTTTTCTTTGAATAACAATTGTAATAGTTTGGTATAGGACGCTGTCCGAGTCAGTTTAGCGTTCAATTCCACAACTGCGACGTAGGTCTTGGATTGCCATGGAGGGAGTAGCATGTATTGTTTCGAATTACCCCTTTGGGAAACAATTTCTACGTAACATGACTTCACGACAAACATAGCTTGACATTTTGACAATATGTATTGGTTTTCAAGGACGTCCAAAAAATATTTCGATTTAACTGTCCAGTTTGCACGGAATCTCTGTTTATTCAGATAGACGAATGGGGTGGTTAAAACGTTTAAATTTTCTAGAATAAACCCTGGCGTGTAAAACACTAAGACACAATCTTGAAATGTGCGTTCCCATTGTACGAGGTCTTTAAATGTAACGCGAGTATAGGAATTTCTAGCAGTTGTAAAAACAACGAATATAACGGCGGAATACAACAAATTTAAAATTGGCTTCATTGTTAATAATAAGAAAGATAATAAAGTTGCTGTGATAAATGCCAGGGCAGACTATATGCTGGAGTGGAGAAGTGAATAATTGTGTCCATAATTGCATTTGCACACGAAATCGGATTAATTCCTTTATGAAACCAGTCATTAATTCCATATAGCAATTAGGAGGAACGATACGAGGCGACGAAAGTAATGGATTGATTTTTAGCATGATGTTTGCTATTATATATTGCGCTAATGCATTATTTTAATTGCTTGTATGTCTTTGTCGGTGTCGTGTTTTGCCTTCAAATTTAAAGCTGTTCTCAAGTTCGGCTCAAACGACGGACCGACTTGACCTTGACTCGATCGTTACTGTTTTAACAATTGATTCATTATACATAAAACTACATAATTTACTGCTCTATGAAATTTTAATAGAACTGATTTCTGTATTACATACAAAGATATGCCACGATACCAAAAGAATGTTTTCCGAGTTATGTAAATTCCCAGATTTTTGTTGATGGCTAAACTTGAAATTGAAACAGTTTTTGCAAAAGACAGGTACATATCTGTACATATATTTTTTTCTAGTCATCTTTTAGTGGGTTCAAAGCGTTAGACAAAAACTAAATTTAGGTGCTTGACACTTGAAAAGCCCACGAGCGGCCAATTGCAAACACTATAAATAGAATGGTGACAAACCCAAAGACCAAAAAAAATATAAGAATATTGAAAAAATAGAGTGCAAATGTATAACAGGTAGTAAAGTTGGGCACCACACATTCTTTCATTGGCAACATTGGCTAGGCTATTGTGATTTGGAAAGTCAAGTAACATGATTCGAACGTCGAAGTCAAGTTAATATTCAGCTTTCACCTGTAGTAAAAGTTTCAGGGCCAAAGTAAAAACTAAAGTCAAACCTAACTTGACCTGAACTTGTCAAATTCACTGTCAGGTTTTACCTAAACTTGAGAGCAGCTCTGTTCTAAATGAAAAAAGGCAAATCTTGCTTTGCTGCTTTGCACGATATTCTTGTAAAAAAAATTTAAAAAAATCTGGGGTTTATACTCCGATTTACTCGAGGACCTTACAGAGTCGTAACTATCTTAGCATTTTATTATAATTTCTCTTTTACAATTGTATGTATTATAACTATTCTAATTCCCCGTACTGTTAGTACACACAACAACTCGTCACTTTATTGACTAATGGCCGATACAGAGGGAGACCCCACCAGTATGTATACCGTCCACCATATGGAGACCACACAGTTATAGGCATATGCACGGTATGCTGCACAATCCAACAGTCCTAGGATCCAGAGTAGGTAGACATATACCGGCCCACAACGGTCGGGGGAGGGAGGGAGGGATGCTTGAAAAAGTCAGGTGAATCGGACGCTCAGTCTGAATGGAATGTCCAGGAAGATATGTGGATTGGGTCTCCTTTGTAATTTTCCTCCGTCTTAGAAAAGTCCACTCTAATGTTTTTCTGCACACGACCCGTGGTTTGCATATCGTCTTGAGAGCAGCCTTTCTTCTTCTTGTTCTCTCTCTCTACCAGGGGTCCAACATCTATTCTGGGGTGAGCCAGCAATTTTTAATACAAACTGCTGCGGCTTGTTGCAGACGCTCTAACCCCGAGGCTGTCGGAGGGCCGCTATATTCTTGTATGTAACCTTGCCGAACAATTGAGGAAAAATGTGATTGCATATACATTATTAAAGTTAAGGAAATAAAAGTATGCGTACAAAAAATATTACAGGAATTTAGGGAAAACGCAAAGGTTTTATTAAGCCATATTAAAATGGTGGGAAAATGGGAAGGGGGAAAGTGGGAATGAGATCCGAAGACCATTAAAGATAATATAATAATGCATATATCGTAGATAAGATGGTTCTCCTATTTATAGGAGAAACCCGAGTAACTTTTCATCTCGTGAGTAGCGAATCGAATCGATAATTGTCAATACATCAAATACAAATGAAACAATAATGGTGACATGGCAACCAAATTTAAATATACAATATACGGCACGTAGCCAAGACGACGGGCAGCGGAGTCTGACAATATACATACATGAGGCCACAATTATTTACGATCAATCATGTTGATTTTAATAACACGACAAATAATTCCTATTAGAAAATATCTTTGTTATGAAATTCGTTTTTTTTTTACTTTAAATCAAACAATCTGAAAAACATTTGATAGATATTGACAAGGGTAACCAGCTCAGCGAAAGTTTAAGTGAAAAAATTCTTAAACTCAAAATATCCTAATTCTATAATTTTGAATTATTTTAGTATTTAATTATAATATTCAAAATATTATTATTAATTAAAAAATGGTAATTTCTCAAATCAATCATGTTTTAACCATTCGTGTGTTAGTTCTGAGGACAAATACTGCATCGTAATCGAAAGCTTGGCAAATAAAACAAGAAGTGCTATTTATTCAAACCACGTATGTACATATTTCAATAATTGCTACAATGATTATTTTAAAATTGGTTTTAAAATCGATAATGAAAGATAATCTGTAATTTTTTCAGAGCAAGTATTTTTTTAATTTTGAAAATGCCTTTATAATTTTATTTATATCTTTTTAAATATATTTTGTTGATTTAAATATTAGATTTTCTTATCATTTGTTTTATTTAGTTTCCTATATTTCAATTCAGATAATTAGACTTATTGGCACTTCTCAGGTTATTTACCAAATTCAAATTCTTATTAAATTTTTCTGCCAATAAAAGAACGAATCTTAAAATGTCTATGACTGTTAACTTCACGTCTATATAATTCATTAACCTAAGCTCATTGTTCTAGTGTATTCAATGTAATTTCCACTCTAAGCTTGAATCTAATTTTGTATCTAATTTTCAATCTAATTTTGATTCTAATTTTGATTCTAATTTTCAATCTATATTTTAATCTATTTTTCAACCTAATTGTCAATCTAACTTTTAATCCAATTTTCAATCCAATTTTCAATATAATTTGCAATATAATTTTCAACCTCATTTTCAATCTAATTTTTAATATAATTTTTATTCTAAATTGGCTTGGCAAACTGATACATTGTAAGGTTTGCGGAGAAAATCAGTGAAATAGTAAACAAAATTGACTGTACTGTTTGTCTATCCTGGTGGTTGCCAATATTTGTTTAAATATACGATAAGACTTGTCAATACGTTCAGATTTTCAATTTAAATCTGGGCTGTAACTAATACAAGCAAGCAGTTATTAAACGCACGCTTCCATATCACTTATTCGGAAAACGGCACTCGAATAGCCAAAGTTTTTAGGGAACACGATAACATAAAAAGTTGCAGTAGATTTATTTTCCAATTCCTGTGCATGTTGACGAAGATGGTAATGTAATAGATACAACTTGACTTTGTACTGAATTTATATTTTTGGTGTGAATTGAAGGAGCGTCCCAGCCACAGCCTGTCTTCAAGCTATACAATAATACAAAGCTCTTATTTTAAAATCGCGTTCAATATTTCCATATTCAGAAACTAATTTCAAATTGTTTTAAATTTTACAAATTTACCAATTTATTCAAACCGTACCGCGCAACACAACTTCACAGTTAACTCGGTAAAATGGAGCATTAATTAATTGTAAGTCAATATATAGTAGACTTAAAATCGTGTTTAAAATATTCTTAACTGGAAAATCATTTTAATTCAATCGAAACTTTATTACTTCACCTATTTAATCAAACTTTATCCCGCAACATAACTACACAAGCTATTGTGTAAAACAGAGCATTTAAACTAATTGTATTGTAAGCTTGAGCCTGAATTTGAAGGGATTCGAAAAAGGTTTCTTCGTAATTATTATGACGGAAACGGCAAGTGAATAATGTGCAAGAAAGGGCTGTATAATGTATAGTAAAGAGAGAGATTTATTGAGAGTAATTGAAGTATTGGAAGAGGACTAATGACGAATGAGTCGGGGCCAGGTGTGGATTGGGCGAGGGCCAAGACTGAGGAATTAGGTCCGAGCAGCGGGTATATATGAGAAAAGGAGTCGGATCTGGACATTACGTAAATGTCTGAAAATGAGGGAATAGTTTGGGATTTAACTGGCGCAAGCTGGTTAAATCCATGACTATTGGTAAAAAGAGGAAAAAATTTAATCATGAGGTTGTCTGGAGGAGACGAGCAGAGATTAAGTTTGACCAGGATTTGGACAAGTAAATGGCAAATAGGGTTGATCATGGGGTCAGCATGTGATCAAGAAAGGAAAAGTGAGGATAGGCAATGTGATACAATTGCATATCCTGACAGTATGTCAATACAATAGACTTGATAAAAATGTTCTTTTTCGTAGGCTAAACTATTTCAGCCATGCACATATATATAAATCTACATATTCGAATTACAAAGAATCAACTTTGAATTAATACGACAAATCAATAAGCGGAGGAAAAACTTATGATTCTTCTAAATAAAAGTGGTAATTTTAAACCATTACGTAATATATAAGGCAATTTAAACCAGAACGCCACAATACTTCAAAACGCCTCAGCATGTTCAAAACGCTACACGGTGACCCAAACGCCAGTACCATTCCATGATGCCACAATGTTTTCATAACACCACAGTGTTTCCATGATGCTACATTGTTTTCATGAAGCTACAGTGTTTCCATGATGCTACATTGTTTTAATGAAGCTACAGTGTCTCCATAAAGCTACAGTGTCTCCATGAAGCTACAGTGTCTCCATGAAGCTACAGTGTCTCCATGAAGCTACAGTGTCTCCATGAAGCTACAGTGTCTCTATGAAGCTACAGTGTCTCCATAAAGCTAGTGTCTCCATGAAGCTACACTGGAACCTCGCTACAAGAGAATGCTATAAATCACCAAAATGTGCCTCTTATATAGAAATTCTCTTAAAAGAGAGCTCGTATGCATATAACTATGTATGACATGCGAGCCATAAGGATCTTTTATAGAAAGAATTCTCCTATATGGAGGCCTCTTATAGCGAGGTTCCACTGTACAGTGTCTCCATGACGCCACAGCGTCTGTTTTGTTTGAATTGCTCAAACATTATTGTCATGCAAACTGGTAGTGCATTACGTTATAGTACTTATAATGGGTAATATAAAATATCGTATCTAAATAAAAACGTTATCAAACACAGATACAAAATACTTAAGTAAATGAATTTTTATATACGAATAGATCTTTTATGAATATAACTATGTATAACATGCGGTCCTTGAGGATCTTTTACAAAGAGCTCTTTTATGTGGAGATTTAAGAGCGAGTTCGGTGTAATTACAAAAAGCTGAATAGTCTAAATAAAATCTAAATTATGTAAAAAATACTTTGATTGGTACACATCATAAACGTTTAAAATAGAATCGTCGTATTCTTTATTTGTACATATATTTTGCAATTCGTACTAAAATACACTCAGCCTTACATCTCGTACAAAAATCATGCATTGGTCACATTATTTTTATAAATTCATTACAGGTAAATATGTACATTCATTCAACTTCACGACAACAGTAAATATTTTCAAATAATTAAAACATTTAAATAAAAAAAGAATTTGATCCGACAACAAACTTAACATTTAAAAATCTAATAAAAAACCTAAATCTACAAATTAATAATTTTTTGAACATGAAATACATTATTACTCAAAAGCTGAGCAAGAAAGTTAAGTAACGCAATACTCAATAAAAATAAAAACACCGCGCCACAATTTAAGTCATCGTATAGATCTTCATCGCCATCTCGAAACCTTTTTCTTTCTCAACTTTCTCAGCGTTGTCAAAACTATTAGCGTCTTCATCATTGTCTTCAAAATCTTTAGCGTCATCAACGTTTTCAGCGTAATCTATGACTTTAACTCCACACTGACGAAAAACGTCATTAGGGTCAATCCAACTTCGAATTTCCAATAGACGCATAATAGTCATTAAAAATAATACGATCATGATAGCTGTAACGTAAAAACGTAATGTGCATTATTAATTAATCTACTTTAAGCAACTTTGTGATTAACTATATGAAAACACTGACATAATTGCCGGATACTAACGATACTAAATTTAAAATACGCCAAAAATTTGAATCGACAGTTTAAACATCTCTGTACTTACATATAGCAGGGAGGACAATGAGATAAGTCCACGCAAAAGTTCTCATTTTGAATGATCTAATTAGTTCGATTATAGCACGAGGAATGTGCACGAATTACTACAGCAGATCAAAATCCCACTTCGGTAAATCCTTGAATGGATGGAGAAACAAAATCCACTACAATGGTCCTAACGCAGTTTGAAAATCACCCTGATTGCCTACTTTATTGGTGGGGACGGGAAGTCTTGATTTCCAAGGAACAATTTAAAAATCGCCCTGATTGGCTACCCTGGCGGTGGAGACGAAAGCCGTCTAAGGCGTACAAAGACAAAATTAAAAATCAACCTGATTGCCTACTTTGTTGGTAAGGACGGAGTCGTTTGACTTCTAAGCAACAATTTGAAAATCGCCCTGATTGGGTACCTTGGCAGTAGAGACAAAAAACCGACTACGGTGTAACATTTTTACTAGTAACTACCGTGTTTTACTAGTAATATTTTTTATTTACAGATAAATAAATGAACGCACTTAGCAAGAAAATTTACAGTACAAACGCGCAAATGTTATATAATCTTACATATTGATAGTAAAAGAGAGGTAAGTACCTGACTACAAGAGAGATTTGAAACCGTGTTTGTAAAAAGCGATCACTGGAAAACATGCGTCACGAAAACAAGCCTACAGTTATTGACCTTATATACTTTAATTGTTTATTCAAACATTGCTGTAATTTTAACCAACCATTCGCTACATAAATTTCTGCACAGTAATTGTGAACATTTTGTGAGTAATAAAATTCAATATGGGAGCTATAAGTAACTGAATCACCTCCATCGCGACCTCCAGCAGTAATTAGATCTCATCACTCTGGACTTACACTGCAAACGTAAGCTTCTCTATGGACTTACACCACTAGATGGAGCTTCTCTAACTGGACTTACACTATCAACTTGAGCTCCTCCAACTCGACCTTCAGCAGTAACTAGAGCTTCTCCAACCGGACATGTCTAAGCATTGAGACTAGAGAGATAGGTATTTCTAAATATACATGCGGGAGTAATAAGAATCGAGGGAGACATACGTGCATTATATATATACGTACTCAAATAGAGACAGAAATACACAGACTCACTCCGGCAGTGGACGCGAAGGAGAACAAAAACGCATATATAGTATAGAGGTAAAAGATATACTATACCGCTATACGTTCTATGTAGTAGCGTGGTGAGTGAAACGACGGCCATCTGCAGTCCAACTTTATAGGGGCCCATTCCTTAATTACATCATGTTGAAGGGAGGACGGGGGTTGTTGAATAAAATATGACGATGATTATGTAAACAGGCGGGGGTATCAAAGACGATGGCAACAAACTGAATCATGCCATATTTTTATTTGTCCTACCATTGCGAAGCAAGAAATACGCGTTCATATTTGCAATCTATTTGCCAAGTTTTATGCAGGGTTTCCTATCCTTGAACATCGGTTTCAGTAAAATACACAAATCATCAAAATCCGGGACACGTGTCATCGTTGAAAGTGTCCTTTGATGAACAAATTATAGTATGTAATAATTGACAAATTGTATTGTTTAAAGTTAATAAAATATTTAGGTCAATAATTAAAACCTGGAATGTTGTCTGTGTAGATATATTTATTATAAGAAGGATCGAACGCCATCGATTTGCCATTTAGAAAAACTCTTGTGACTAATTGATTTGGTAGCAAACGGCAGGTGGCACTAGAATGTAATGACATTTACGCGCATTGCTGTTTACTTATTGTATACAGTACATACTACGCAACAACGTACACATATAAAACTAAAAACGGACCCGTATACAGTATATCGCATCTGTAGGATATATTTTTTCTGTAATTATGCATGCGCTCAAAATTGACAACAGCTTCAAAGCTTCGAAAACTTTTCTACTAATGCAAAAGACGTGTAAATGTATCCCTGGAGTCACGCCTATACCCTGTAGCCCAGCATACTGCAGACATTTTCAAAATTTGTAACTCATGTAACTTTTTTGTTAACTTGTCGACCTTGAATTTTAATACTTTTGCCAAATTTTATATCTTTGCAACAATTCCTTCGACATATATCCTGGTTACAAACCTAAAGACTAACAGACAAACAGATATAAACGAACGATTTAATAGTCGGGGGGCCTAAAAATGAATCCAATTGGATTATAGATTGACCTACACAAACAATTGGTCAACTCTAGAGCTCGATCAAAAAAATCAAAACGGTAGTAACTGTTAACTTCTACGCCATTATAAAGATTAAAGTGTGAGATTGTTATAATACTATTGTTAAAAGTACGTCAGTTTTTGTCTGCACCTACGAAAACGTCTGCTTTAAGACTTATAAGTACTGTAGTGAATATTGCATTAGGAAAACTCATCTAGCCAACGACCCACTTTATGCATTAGCGAAGCCAATGGCTTTACTTGCTAGTAATTAGCAATTACTTGATGTATATATATGGGTCAACTGACGCCTTATGTTGCGTGGGGGCTTGCTCTGTGATTTATGATACGATTTAGGCCGCTGAAGAGGGAGTTAAAATGCCGAGATTTTAGATGTTGTAATTATAGAATAATCCCAAGCAAATGCGGCGTATTAAGTCTAAGTAAAATAAGCAGAATCTGCTTGTATGGTTCTCCGTCATGCAACAGTAAACAAAACAACAACAGCATCTGCATAAAATGCCGCTGTTATACATTATTAATTAATGCCTTATATTTTTTGCTGTCATATTACAAAACAAACTGCGTCAAACAAAAACCTTCACTAGATTCTAAATGTTTAATTCCGATGGATCTCCGTCAAAATCTTCTAACATGGATTTCTTAGTGAGAATATATATTTTGTTATAAAACGTGTTACAGTATTTAAATAATAATACTTGCGGAAGTTTAGTGTACATGAAATAGAACACGCGGCGGAAGATTAGTGAAACCAGTAAGACTCATTTTTACACAAAGTTTGAGATGTTAATATATGAAATATTATTGATTTATTAATTAATTATTATTCGTATTGAAGTATTATTTAAATTAGTAATACATCAACAGGTTGCTTGTGTAACATCAACCACCAAATGCTAAAATTTTAAAATCAGACATATGTCGATATATATAACCTGATTTATAATTTTTCCCTGAATTCCTTTAATTGAATGTTTTTTACATTTTTATATTTAAAGGATCGCCCTCTAGATGTGTAGATTTGCCTTCCTATATGAACTACATTGAAGGATTTGTTTTGCCTGAAAATAAATGTGCGTATTCAAAAAATGAAAAAGCTGTCGTCGTTTCAGAAATATTTTATTGCACAGACGTTACAATTACAGGTAACGTACAGTCTTGACACGTTTACATAACATTTTATTTCAGAACAAGCACGCTGGGACTCGACCGTCAGCACACTCGATTTAACTTGCTCTCCTTGTCAAAACCGACACTTGTCTAGATATAAACCAAATTAATAATACGACAATGTTGCTGATAAAAAAAACGATGAAGTGCTGTAGGATGATAAATGGATATTATTACAAATATTGAATTACACACATAATCTATCAATTTATTTATGGTTTTATTTTTACTTAGGGTGAGCGGTTGTGTAATGACTGCCTTTGTCTTACAAGAACTATATTGGCCTTCTATCGTTGATATCTTTTCCGATATATGCTTTTGTTTTGACAAAAATTGTAGTATCGAGTGCTGTGAATATTTATACGTTTGCTGTGATAATATTATATTGTCGTCGATTAGTATTTCCCAGTATTCTCCGTTTCGCTGTCTTGTTGCGAAAAATTCTGTGCTGTGATTACTCATTAAGTACTTTTTTTCAATTACGCATGAATAATAATCTGGAACTGTTTTATGTCTGGTCCTCCTAGACATTTCTCATTACGCAATTTCTCCCTTAAATAACTCTGCTGGTAGTTTGTCGTTAAGATGCTCTATTTTCCTCCCCATACAAGTGGATATTATTTTAGACGATTATTAGATCGCACAATTAAGCTCAGATTAAATTGCAGCAAGGTGTCAAATAGCATATAGAACAGTTTGAGGTTTGCATCCGAGAGAAACGGAGCGCAAGTGCCGAACAAGTCATGCTAATATTCCTATGTTCTTGTTAACATTATGGATATTAATAGGGAATAGAATGGAATAGAGTTTTTAGGTCTTTATAATTAGTGATAGTAATATGGTTGCATGCTTTGTGTACATATATAATAGTGCTTGAAGAGGAGGGGTTATGAATCAAACAACTCCCCGCTATTTTAATATATAATAGGTTTAATCCTGATAATTTCTCTTGGTGTTATTAAAAGTATTTTTGCTGCATTCGGATTTTAGGTACTTTAAACTATTCATATTGCTCTAACGTAAATTGAAATAAGCAAGAATAATTATTATCAAATACATGTAGTACAGATAATACAGTTAATAACGTTAAATTTAAAGATAAATCCAAATGCAAAACCAAAAATGCACATTAGTATTTTAAGTAAAATAAACAAAATACATATCTAAAAATATAATATACTTGCAAAGAACTTCCACCATCGAAGTGAAAACAGGTATCAGTCTTTAGGAAATGATAGCATCAATCAAATCGAAGTTGTTACTTTTAAACTAATAAGTTTTTAGACATCAATTATAACAACACTTGCAAGTATAAATATATATGAGCTGCTATTTTTAATTTGAAAAAAATACAAAATAAATTCAAAAGAAATTCTAATGAATTAACATGACCCAAAACGAAATCAAGCTAAACAATTTTTCTACTCCCTATTTCTGCCAAAAGTACAACTTAACGAAGCAAGCTGATGGCACACGCTTATTTTTAAGCTTATAAGACTTTAAAACTCAAAACTGTCTACTATATAATAACAAAACATACGCGTTTCACATAATTATCTTTTTGGGGCTATATATTTTATATATTACTATATATATTGTAAACTAATTAATCTATAACCAATTATTTTTGTTTTTGTCTAGATTTTTGTGTTGTACCTTAACCTAGTTTATACAGTCGACTCTCTCTATAAGAGCACACTATAAAGACTTGCGCTCTTATAAGGGTACGCTCTTATAGGGAATTATGCCTAAATATAGTACAAAAGTCGAATCAACGTAATTTTTATAATATGACAACATAACTACATTCAAGCACACGTATTTAAAAGCCCAAAAACAAGCACTACTTCTGTCAGAAAATATTTAAAGCAATACAAGTAATATATAAAGTCAACAAGGATTATGAACTTTATATTTTATTTACACATTTTAGTAGAGACATT